>JAFFZH010011175.1:0-28325 GCA_018420115.1 Euura saliciscinereae | reverse complement strand
TCCAGCTGACAATTTTCTCAAGTTTTCTAGCGGATCTAAAAGAGACCCAAGATCCGAATAGTTGGCAAATTTTATTCCGATGATATTCAGTTCCACCAGATTCACAGCCTTCTTTAGATCTCGTAGCATGGGTCCCGGGCTTGAACAGCACATACTGCCAAGATTTATTGTTCTCATGTGCTGACACATTGTTACATCTTTGAAGTACTGTTGTACGTCGATCGAGGAGGTCAGATACCCATCTTCAGAGAAATCCAAATTCCTGAAAACGGAATGAGTATAAGAGGAAATGCTATTGGTTTCACTGAAAACCTAAAGCAGCGAAGAGCAGAACAGTACACCACATGGAACATGGAATCAAGTTCGTATAGAGTGGCCTTGGCTTACTACGTGCGTACTGACCTGACGAACCGTTTCTCTCCAAATGCAAGTCTGTAGAATTTCGTACATGTGTTACCGAGCAAGGAACGTTCTCTCGCGCTCAAATGACACATAATATTTATTAAAATTTCATCCGAAAAATCTAAAATATTGAAGACACTGAAAAATACAAGAACACATAACCTATAATTTATTGGTGAAGAGGGAGAGACTTCGAATGTGATGCTCTAGCTATACATTTAATTCATCACTCGACTTCATTGTTGTTACGGACATATATACATACTTCGCACTCATCATGTCAAACAATGTTGTGATGATGCAAACGCTGCTGAAGTATAATCATACGGAAATGCAGTATCAAGTCGGATCAATTAGCACATTCCTAAGATTCGCGAAGTCAAGCGCCCTTAGCTGCCACTGAGTGATTCTTTCCAACTGTACAATACGAATGGCTACTCTACAGGTCGAATGATGGAACGCGTCCCATCTGCTGCTTGTTAGGGGGAATCCCCTCGTCTAGCCCGTCGGTAGAGCCGTAGAGATATAAACTTACTTCAAAATTAGCTGCTCAAATGTTAACCGTCACAAACTTTTTATTTAAAACCTTCAACTCGACCATGAAGTAGAAGGCGACCATGTCCACGCATACGTATCGTTTTTATTACACTGAACTTCTGTAAGCTATACTCGGTCGGTAATCGGTAGTCGGTAGTAGACGCAAACAGTCTGCATTGGCAGGATTGCCAGTATTAACTTCAGCGAACTCTCGCGGACGAGAATTGAACCGATTTCTTTTTCAGGTCCGTATCCTGGCGGTAATACTAGATGACTGAACCACACTTGGAACCGGAGAATAGGCTTGTACTGCATAAAATGGCAACAATCTCTGTTGTCGCGGTCACCGCGTCCGAATTAGCGGAAAGAAAGAATAGCGTCAACCCGTCAATCCAGCGACCAGTGCCATCGACGTCCGAGAAACTGAAAGCTGTCTTGTTCAAAGGGGATCAAACTGTGGTGGAAGTATCAGTTGTACCACCACCAATGCCTAAATCGTTGATGCCACAAGCCCGACCATCCACATCGATATCTAGACCGCTATCAGCTGCACAGATGCAACAGCTGGCCAACCCAGTTGGACAGGCTCATGCGGCGCTGCAATCCTTTGCAGAGCTGCTGGCAGCATTCAAGTTGAAACCGATGAGGATACCAAATAAAACTGGTGGTCCTCATGCCAATGCATTCAGCTTGGAGGAGGACAAGCTACTAATGGCGTACATGTAGACTGGACAGAATAACATAAAGCGAGCTGGGGGTACCGCTTTGTGGAGGGCTGCTGCAAAAACTCAATTGCGTCACATGAATCGTACGTAAAACGCACTCAGGAACCGAGCTCGGAAGCTAATAGAGCAGAAGAAACTTGCATTGCTAATCACCAAGGATCAACAAGCCCAGCTGCGCAGGTCAATGGACAATGGCAAGAAGAAGACGAAAGAGAAGAAGTAGTAGTGTCGGTAGTTAATACTCGGGCACTACTGCCGATACTGCTGTATATTATGATGTAACTTATCCCATAACTCTAGTTCCTTCAATACTTCCTAGTCCGCTCAAGTTTCTATTACATGCAACTCGTTCTTGTGAAAATTGAAACATACAAATTACATTTGGGACTATTATGCGTGTCTTTTCATCTCTTGTACTTTTTTTCCTGATCCTCTCCATAATTTCCATCCCCAGCAATCATATATATAAGGATGCGATGAGGCTTCGGAAGAATAGGACAGCTCGAGTTTTTGGCAATATCAAAGTGCGGGAAATCCCATCAAAAAAAGGTGATTTTTTTGGCAATCTATGGAATTTCTAAAATTAAAAATATCGGTACTTCGACCGGGGCTCCAAAAGAGACTGAATTTATAAGCCATATGTGACAAAACTAGACTACCCCCGAAGTATGGTTTCGACCCCAGAAAAAGTTGCGACAGCGAGTTTCAAAACAATAGGTGATCCTTGTAGCAATTCATGATATTTCCAACATTCCAAATATAGGTTTTTCGACCGGGGCTCCTGGTCAAGTTTCTTGACTTTTTTGAAAACTCATTCGTAAGTTTTTGCAGATATTTCGTATATCTCCAAAAAATGCGAGTCACATGTATTGCACTATTTCATAGAATAATCGCTGAAATCATGGGAAAGATTTGAATATGTTGTTGTCCAGCAATAAATAAAATTATCTTGGGTTGAAACAGGGTTGCCAATTATAACTATGTTTAACAGACTATGAGCTTCATTACACATAACAACACTTTATTTTCAAACCGTAGTACAAAAACGAATTTTCAAATTACATGACCAAAATCTCCAAGACGAAGTATAAAGGATAATATACTATAAAACGACAGGTTTGCCAATTAATTTAGCTTATCACAAATTAGAAGAACAGGAAAAATGTTTGCCGAAACGATCCATCGAGATTATTGTTAACAATCAAGCTGACACAAAGCGTCAATAATGTTGTGCGGAAGTAATAAATCTTTGTGCGCAAATTCTAGAGCATCATTACGAGGAAGAGAATCGTCAGAATCGTCGAAAACTTCAAATACGAAGGATGGGCGGTTGAGTTCATCCTTCAACCTACAAAGTGGAAACATGCATGAAGCCAGAAATGTTCGACAACGAATGATGAGCTCAATAGTTGAACCCATTGGTGTGTTGGTGCAGATACTAGAATTCTTGTGGCTGGGCCTATTATGGCACCTTTCACTTACCTCTCCAGGGTAGAGATTAGTTTGTCATATGCAGCCGCACCTTCTATACCTTCAAATTCGCACACGAATAGAATTAAATCACAAGTGAGTATCAGCCCTTCAACAGGAGAGACGAGGTTGTCGAAGGCGTTATTTTCACCTATACTTTTGATACGAAGTCTTCGGAGTCTACGATTTTCGGTGAACATCGTAAACACTTCAGACACCTGGCCTAAATTGTTCTGTTCTATCGAAAAGTCCTTCAAGTTGTGACAATGAGTCAGCATTTTCGATAGATCGTTCTTGTAGCAGCAATTGCTGCGGGAGCCTAGATCTTCCAGCCTCAGTTTCTCCAGATTTTCACATTGTTTTCCTATTTCGATAAGAAATTCTCCATTCTCGATCGGTATTTTCGCCAAGAACAAAGTTGTCAGCTCCTTCCAGCCTGAGATTAGATGCAGAGTGGTTAAATCCCATTGGTTATCTTCATAATCCGAACTGAAATCATAAAAATAATCGTCAAATTTTTCTCTTTCACCAAATTAAAGTGATTCACTTGAATTTTGATTACTTAGGATACAATGTGAAGTCCTTCAGATGTGGGGTATTTTCAACGAGCTTTTTGAAGGCAGGATTCAAATCTACTGCTGCAGCTGGATGCTTCGAATTTGAAGGTTCTCCTTCGGTCTCTGGAGTATGTAGGATTGATCCTGTAATAAAAAAAAACAAAAAAAAAACTGGTATATAACTCCATGATTGAGGTTTTTGTCATGGAATATCATACGTTGTAATATACAGTTGTATGATTTTTTGAAATAAATTGAAAAATTTACGCTCACGTTTGATAATGCCACATAAAACGAGCTTAGTCAGCTCCGGAAATGGCGATAAATCCATATTGCAAGTTGATCCTATGTCATGTTCAATATGGATATAAGAGATTTGATGTCTAGGATTTTGAAGCAGCAGCTGAAATGTAAATATGTGTTAAACTTCTGGACGTGGTCTATTTATACAAATTGAGGTAAGGGCCTACCTTGATATCCTTGACCTTCAGCATAGGTTTGTATATATTACCATATTGGCATGAGCATTGGAAATCGATTGTCTGTTTCCCAGTAGCGATTGAAACCGCTTTTGCCAAAAGATAACCTGGCACTAGATGCCCATGTTTTCTACGTTCATCCTGGGTATTGGCTGGACCTTTCACTGTCTTTATCTGGTCACTCAGTTCCCGTGTCACCTCCAGGTCTTTCTCTGAAATTATTATTACCCAGTGAGATGATGAATAATACAAACAAATATTTACTTCTGAACGTGATGTAGAACGTTCTTTGATTTGGATGGTGATGAAATATTCCAAGCTGATGAGTGTAAATATCTCCAAATTCAGCAAAGTCTTATATTCTTCGCCAATCGACTTTGTGCCCATTCCTCTGTGGTAACTTGCATCTTTGATATTATATTTTAGTGTGTTCCCTAGAATCTAGATGAGCAATTGATAGCTTGTATTCGTACCATAGTATAAGGTAGCTTCCGTCGCACATTTAGCCGGCCAAAACTGTGTCCACCGTTCATTATTTGGTAACATGTCTTCGAAGACTTTGTCTAGTCGTATAAAACGGTTGATATTGTAGCCCGCAAGAATTTTTAGTTTTGGCGGTTCATGAAAGATGTTTAGGACACGACACATTGAATCTGGTGTGCCGCCTTGACATACTACTAGCAACCGCAGTTCCTCCAACTCTTGGCAATACTTCGATACTAATGACATGCACCGATGCATCGCCATGATATCGCTTACTCTCACAGATAAGTGTTCAAGTCTTTTGAATGATTTTACTACGCAGCTTCTGGGAAATCCACCACACGTGTAACGCTCTGGCCAAGAAATGGATAAATTTCTCAACCTTTCTAGCGAATCTAAAAAAAAACCCAATTGCAAAAGACTGTCGAATTCTATTCCGATTATGTTCAATTCTATGAGATTCGTAGCCTTCGTTATATTTTGCAGCATGGGTTTTGGTCTTGTGCAGTACATGTTGGCTAGATTTATTCTTTTCACGTGCGTATGCATCGATTCATTTTTTAAATATTGTTCAACGTCTGACAAGGACGTCAGAAACCCCTCCTCAGAGAAATCCAAATTCCTGAAAATGTAAAAGCACGGAATTGTTTCAAATGTGAATTGAAGCTCAGGAAACATAGGTCCGCAAACTACTACTTGCATACCAACCTATAGCACCTTTTATCATTGAATACAAGACTGTTGAATTTTGTGCAGGCATAACCCAGTGGTATACGATCTCTGGCGTTCAAGTGTAGGATTATTTCTATCAAAATTTCATCCGGAAATTTCAATATGTTGAAGTCCCTGGAAATATTGAAGATCCAAACACATATATATATATGTATAGGTACATTTGCATTCATAACAAGCCATTTTAATATTGATACTATTCAATGAACTGAAGAATTGTTCACTTTTAACATAATTATACATACCCAGAATTCATTTTGTTGGATAATTAAGTTGGGAAAGATGCGAATCAGGGTAACCACAGAGATTGGAAGCTTTCGAAGTCTGAAATCCATTTGAAATCATTATAGATAGGTGATTTTTTCGGGAAATGTCATTTATCCTTCATATTCATCGAAAATGTTTGGTTTTTCGATAATTTTCTATGGATTATGGAGTATAGTACAATTCTCCCACATCAAAAACAGTGACGCTTATTCTCCTTTCACGGAAAAGGGGAATCCCTGCTTCTACTGCGTATGAGTCAAATGAGTGTTTATATCTTGGAATATTTATAGCTACATACCGTGTCTATGCACGTGATGATCGACGGTGCTGAAGTCCGCTATTCCGTGTTTCGTTTTTTTTTCTTCTAAACTTTAAAGTGCAATCGATGACATCACCATGCGGACGATATGTTTACAATCGTTTCACGAGTGAAATGCCGACTCTCCGTTGAACGCCGCTCTCATTGGTCCAAATGGCGTCTGCAATCACCAGTCACAAGTGTGCATAAGTCTAGTACGATTTGATGTTATTTAAATTAAATGTTGTGTGTACTTCAATTGAGTTAGGGCCCCGCTTGAATGGCCCTCAAGTTACTTCGGAATGACCTAATCAAACCGAATCGAACCTAACCTAACTTGAACCGATGCGAGAATTCCATACACGCGTTTACATACATACATTACAATCCGCTAAGCGTTGCACACACCTCTTTGGCTCACACAGCAGGACTGCGCAAAGGAATATACTATTGAAACTTAGCAAAGTGAGGTAGATTATAAGAGTGATTTACTCTGAAATAGGGAAATATTGTGGTTCACCGCATTACCAATTAATTTTTGTATACTGTATTACATATTCGTGGTCATAATATTTACCGTCAAGAGCTCAAAAACACTTTTAACAGCAATCTGTTTTATCGACAGCCGAAAATGATTCCATAACGCACCAGGCTTGAAGTGAAATTCGTCGAGCGGGTCGAGCGGCGGCGTTACTTCGCATGCTATCTTACGGGAGTGCGTGTAAGTACTACTCGGAATCAAAACAAAAATGAGAATATAAAAAACTAAAATTACTTCGATTTTTTGCTGCGAATTTAGAAAAATTTCAGACATTTATTCCAAAGTCCCTGAGTTTGTTGAGTGATGCCACCTCACGGAGACTCTTCCTTTTCCCAATGAGGTTCCATTGAATGAGCGGTAGTGTCGCTGGCAGCGTCAAGTTAACGTCAACCAAAATTATCAAAACACTATTGTTTTCATTGTGTCGGTGATGTCGGGATTACTTATACAGATCGATGCATTTTAACAGATCCTACCCAGCTAGCACATTCTCTTTGAAGTACACTAGGCTGTTAGATGACTGAAAGACGCTAAAAAGTCGCTAAATTCTTTTCCATCTACATCAAGCCGTTCGCGGACTTGAAGTCGACTATTAGTCGCCAAAGAACCGCTTATAGAACCCAACGTAAAAGCGGACGTTCAGCAACTGATGATCGACTCCAAGTCCGCGAACGGCTTCATACATATGAGTCGGGCACTCGGCTGAAAATGATCGACTAATCGATAATCGTGCATTTTTTTAAGGGTGTTTTCGTTTCGTTTCCAGATTTCAGACTTGGTATTTTGGGGGTAGAAGAGATTTCTAATGATTCATAGTTCAGTACAAAATAATGGTTAACTTTCCATATTTTAACAAGTTCCGGGAAAAGCATTTTAACTGTCCACCCAAAATTTATTATAGGATAAAACAGCAATAAAACGATTGTGAGGAAAAATATTCGAGTTCCAAAAATAATCGATTATTTTCGATTAAACGGGAAAAAATAATCGATGTAATCGAAAATCGATTATTTTTGCCTCCTTAGTGTCTCCTAGCCATCTGACGAAAAGTTGAAGAATCGTCTCCCATGTGTACATTGTATACTGACTTACTACGTTCCCACTTGTTTTCACGTGTATGCGAAGAAACAAATGACGTGCTTTTTCTTCATCGATGATTATACAGCTATGTAAATTGAAGAAAAATATGAATATGAAATATAAAATAAAAAATGAATGAAGAGAAACATTATTGAAGGAAAATATATTTAGAAAAGAAAATAGACCGAGTTGGATAGTCTGTAACCAAATCGGACTCGTTAAATAATTCCAACTCATAGAACCACCGAGAATTACTACAGTCGGTGGTCTCATAAAGCATGCTTATACCTACATACACGGCATACACTAGACGCATTAGATATTTCGCAAGCGTGTTGAATTTTTACAGAAACGTGCAACCGCGCGCCTCACGCGGGATCATCTAATAATACTAACGTAAGACTGTAGCAGCACAGAGGGACTATAGTGCACACACACACACACCGGGTGATCACATCGAATATGATAATTATATGCGAAATATGTATACAGGCGGTGAATAGTTCGTTCATAGGGTATAATAACATAGGAATTATTATAACCATTCTGCTTAAATTTATGCAGAGTACCCTAACATACTATCAATTTATGTAGTTGAGCTTTCAAAAAGCCTTGAGGCGACTGCGGACGCGCGGCATACCTTTTGTTGTATGAAATCATTCTATCCTGCACACCTATATCGAAGGTAGGTACTACATTTGCGCAGCTTCCTAGGTGAAGCTGAGCTATTACATATGAAAATTATGCTCCTAAATTAGTCATAAGTAATTAACCTCTAAGGATGGGCAGACTGAAAAATTCCTTCGAAGCTATACATTTTCCTAACAACAATATTATTAATATCATCATCATCATCATTATAGAGAAGATACAATCATCGAACGGTTGATTCATCAATAACTATTTTGTTCTTAGAAATTAAGTGCCACTAAACAATTTGTACTATGCATTTAATTAAACAATAAATCCCTTCTATTACAAGCTATAAGACACTAGATTCAATGTATCCTTCATCCCGAAGCATCTTTAGGAGAGAGAAAAAGTTAAGATGGAAGACGTCGTGTCCTTCGCGGCGTTCTAACTGACAATGAGATAACGGTAAAAAGATTTTAAATCGTTACATAAAAGTAATAGTGTTTGCGGCAAATTAGTTTCACCGCATTATTAATGTTGCTGGAGATGTGCAGGGACTGGGTGCAGCTCCGTGAGGGGGATAATACGTGTATCGGCATGTCGTGTGGTGGTGTGAAAGAGAATAAGAGACCGATCGCGAATTCCCTGACAGTTTGATGTCAACAAATGTCGCGTCCGCGAGTCGCACCCAGCTTCAATTCCCTCTATAATCGTCGAGAGCCAATCGCCGGCTAGCGGGACGTCACCGTTCACCAATGGGACGATCGGACGGTGACGCCAAGCGCTAAAAATAGCTTGTATATATCTAGGCCGGTCGCAGCTGCGAATACTTTACAGTCGTGCGCCGGCAGCCGACGGGAGAAGGCCTAAGGTGGTCGTTAAAAACCTTGAAGTTAGCTCGAAGGTAGGATTCGAACCTACAGCAGCATGCTTTTCACCGACACGCGTGTCAACGCACATGCTTTATCTGTCATAAACGCTTCACGCATGTAACCGACCCCCCAGACCCCCGAAAGGATAATAGACTCTGCAGTTCTATGCATCGCAGATCAGTTTATCTTTATCGTACCACAAAACGCAAACAATGATCGAAGAAATAAACATGTATTAAAGCTGTTTGAAACGAGTGCGTGATATTTCGCTTAAATTTATTTCAATTATCCCAGTGCTTCAGTCAGTTTTTAAAACTAAAAACTACAAACAGTGAGTTTCGTTGGTTTTTACGTTTTAATTACAGTGTGATTACAATCTTGTGATCGATTATTCATGTGTAAAGACTTGGAATTTGTATCATATTATTTTCTCGACGTCGTTATCGTCGCTCTATCATCAATCTGCGAACGACAAACACGTTTAATCTGGGTACGATTTTTATATTTATCAATATTGAATATTATTAACCGCCTATTAAGCCGCTCCTGAATTTGTCCACCGTCAACCGGCGACTATAAATCATCCCGCACCTTTTATCTCTGTTGTCCTAAATAACTAGCTCACATAAATACGCAGGTGAATAAAAAAGTAGTTAACGTCTGACACGTGCTGTAGATACGAATCGTTCGATACCTATTAAGAATAATTCAGACAGTATTGTTCTCGCACGGTACCAGGATCTACACTCGAAACCTAATTCCGCATACGATAAATATCGAAGGAGAAATTCTTATGTGCCGGCCTTAACGACGCTGATCCGAACGAGCGGAGGGAGGGGACAGATCATATATTTTTTACATCTGGCCATAATTTTAATATATAGGATAAATTCCTGACGACTGAACGAGTCTGAAGTTGGCTGAAATCGAGAAATGAGCTCTCAGACGGTGAGATTATGGTTCAAAACAGTCTGAAGTTGGCTAGAAGCGATAAATGAGCTCTCAGACAGTTAGATTGCGGTTTAGAACTGTGTGGAAGCGTGTTTCTCGATGTTAGCCAACTTCAGGCTGTCCATCGTTAGGAATTCGAAAAATCAAATATTTCCATCCATAATAGGATAATATTATATGGCGTAGTTGAAAAATAAATAGGGAAAAAAAAGAGGCAAATATATTTTTCCGCTTATCTTTTATTGGGATACGTAATTGGCTTGAGGCGAAACTCGAATACGATTACGAGTACTCCAATTAAGTTCAGGCATGTATACAACGGGTGATAAGAGTTTCGGTTCTACTACGTAGTTTTTTCTTTTGTTTGCGGTAGCTTTTCTCTTCCTTCAAAATGAACTTGAGAGAGACGGGAAATCAGAATGTTTTACTATACGTTGTGTGGAATTTTTAAACTCTTCCTATCAACCGTTAGAAAAACAAATGATAATATTTTGCGTAAGAAGTTGTATAAACGTTTTGTTCTCTTCTTATAAATTGGAAAGAAAAAAAAAACATCCATATAGTCACATATTCCGTTTGTCTATCATATTAACAGCCTCTTTCGCCAAAGTTGACGTTTATTACGAATCGGTTGATTTGTGCAATACATTATCGGTCACGATTCAACTGTAGCGATCCAATTCGTCTCTGATACACCAAATGGAGAGGCACAGGAGATATCAGAAGTGCCGACGGTTGGCAACTCGCCAATATTCAACGTATCGAGTTGGTTGGTTAATTTCAATTGTCGTCATTTTTCAATCCTGTTGTAACTCTTCCCATAAATTTATTTTCATCCAATTTATATCTACCGTTTTTGTTTTCTCTTCTACCACTATACGCACATGGATATAATCATCCGATCATAATGACGCTCGGTTACACTGTGTATACAATGATTGGCCTGTGATTAAAATTTACTGTCAAATCTCGAATAACCGTGGCTAGAATATGAGACACGAGAGAAATACGTATTTACTCTATAATTAAAAGGCGTATGCATCATCGTGCTTATTTTTTTGTTTCATCTTCTATCCTATGTGTATAATGTACTTGGTCGCTAACTCTTGCCCTAGTCACGATGAATTCGAGAGAACAGTTTCGTAATTCCGTCGTGCGTGTAGTGTAGATCGACATATCTGTACTGGATGTAGTCTATAAGGTCTATCTCGAGACATGTAGCTGTGATACCTCATAATGCAAGAGTCTGCACCCAGAGGCATCGTTTGAAAATTCCTCCACGTTTCGAATCCACTTGATGCGATTACTTTCTGCAAACAGAGGTTGATAGATACGATTCACGTAGATTCTGACGCAG
Organism: Euura saliciscinereae; assembly: GCA_018420115.1. Lineage (NCBI taxonomy): Eukaryota > Metazoa > Arthropoda > Insecta > Hymenoptera > Tenthredinidae > Euura > Euura saliciscinereae. The sequence goes on along the minus strand of JAFFZH010011175.1, from coordinate 16,941 downwards.
AATAAAAACTCGGAGCTAGCTCACAATCAATTGCGCTCGAAAAAAAAATATTGCTACACGAAAAGGACGATTTTTTTTTGTAAGTAATAACCGTAGTCCCCTACTGCAGGATGGCGGTAGTACCTTGAAGCTTATTTCCTAATCTTAAGCTATTATACTTATTCCGGTCAGCTGGTACGTATGTAAAACCGCTTCCTCCGATAACGCTTACAGCGAAACGAGAGTCTCTGACACCACGTGTAGACGCAGTATGGGTATTCCGTAGTATTTAAAAATTGAATAATTTTATTCAATGTACTTGGCGCAAGACTCTACCGAGTCTCTTGATGATATTATTCACCCGCAGAATAAGGATACGCGCAGATGAATAATAAGAATAGAAAGAAAAAAATAACGTATCACTTACGTGTATTCGATCGCTGCGGAATAATATACAGAGGCGGGTGTGGGACTCCAGTGACTGACTTCAGTGTATATATGATATATATAGTAAAGAAGCTGCAGGTCATGTAGGCTGAAAATTTTCATCATGTAACACACGGTATTATAATCACATTTTCTATATTATTTTTATTACGTATAGCTGCAGCGTGCAGAACGAATAAACGTTTAATTTATATTATTATTTCGTTGGAGAATTTTTCTTCAATATTTAAAAAAAATTCTAGATTCTTTTATTTATTTATTATCCTCCCCTCAGCGAATGGAAAAAGCGAGATGGATGGAGAAAGAGACGGTTAGGATCCAGGCGAAAATAGACGATGCAAAAATACACTTCGCGCCTCGCTCTAGTAGCAGGTGTCTTGTCAACGGGAGGTTGGATAGTCGTCGATGCGTTATATCGGAGATTGAACGGTGGGAAGAATAAACCGTAAAACATACGCGTTACGTCTATATTTATGCCTACATGTAAACCTGTTACACAACACTATAGGCACTTTGGAGGATTGATACATGATGGAAAATTGATAATCATAATTTTCGTCGCGTTATATTGTTTAAAATATACTGAAAAACTCGGCGTATATGAATTAAATTTTAGCTACACAACTTTCTGTCTGTACAGTAAATATTATTGTTTTTTACTGTCGTCGTATGAATTGGATAAAACGATTCTCTCAATCAAATTTAAGCACTGCAATTAATCTGAAACTGTAGACGATATGCATGTTATACCTGTAACGCTCCGCTGCAGTAATTTCTGTTGATTTTTCATTTGCATTTTATTTTGTTTAACGTGACTTATCGTACTCTCGATTATCCAGTTACTGTACCTACAACGTAGATATCAGGTGTCTGGAGCGAGTGAAGAAAAATAACCAAACTCTCGCATGAGGATAGAGATAATTTAATTCGCTGCGCAACTTGTGTTACACATTTTCCGAAAACTGGGAAAGTTGTATTCAGGGAATTTTAATAACATTGTGGAAATTTGATTGACCGCGGACTTACGCGACTACATTCGCAGAGCCATTGAATGTAACGTAGAGAAATTGACGCGAAAAAAAATGTCAAAGCTGTAGTTTATAAATATTCAAGAATTCTTCTGTTCAGTGACATTATATAATATTATCACTTCATAAGGTCTGCCGCTTTGAGACATGTACGATGTACCCGGACGTCTCACTATGGTTATGTGGTTAGGATTGCTAATGAGTTTTTATTAAGTCAGGAGGGAGAAAAGTGGTCTGCAGTATAAAACCGTGGTTTTCCCTATGGTATAGAAAAGAAAATCGAAATGAGAATGTTTCAGAGTCGAGGAGATCTCAGTTCACTGGCAATATTGAAATACATCTCGCAGTGATTCGAAATGTCATCGTTACTGATGGTAATTTAATGAAAATTTGATTACAATTCCTCAAAAATTATTACAGAATCCATAGAAGAGGGGAGAGTAAAAACAAAAATCTGTTTAGATCTACACACTTTAGATTTAGAACCGTAGAGACACCTATCTATGATCTAAAATAGACGTAGGGATAGAGAGCGCTCTATATGAGACAAAGGAGCCTTTAAATATAGGCACGCCATTGTACAAGCTCTGCATAAATCGTGTTATAAGTTTTATCTTCATCCTACCTTAGAAAAAAAAAAAGAAAGTACGAAAAAAATTAACAGATGTGATACATTGATAATAATGATAATCACGTAATAAGCACCTACCTTCACGATTATCCTGCTACTAGCGAAGGTTAAACCGTTGAATTACAAAATAGCCCACCGCGATCGACGTTCGATTTCATCGTTACATTACAGAATTGATGGTCTTTGAAAAATAAAAACAGGATATAGGTGAAATACATTTTTGCGGGATACGGATTTTTGGGACTGTGTCAATCTTGTGATGTAAGGATGAGAATATCGGGGTCTTGGACAATGTTGGAACACTTGAAAGTTTCAAGCCACTGGGTAGATGGATATTACGCCCGTATGGCACGGGGCCAAGAGATGCGGGTTGGGTATTAATCTTCATTAAATTTCATGAGTTTTCGTGATAAAAGCTCGTCTTGGGTCTTGGCGATAGGTACCTACAACGCGCCCAAAGTACATACACACACCTACGTATCGGGTACATTACGTTGGTATAAGTATAACTAACAAGTAACAAGTTCGGTTGTAATGAGTACAGAACGACGCGTACATATTTCTGTTCTTCATTTTATGTAGCACTTCGCACGTAGGTAATATGGGTGTGTGCCCACACATACGAAGCTTCTTTCGGCCTCTTACGGTCGTAAAAGAGAAGGAAGATCTTCCTCTCCAAAAGTATATGTTCACGAAGTCGCGAAAGCTAGGCGATACAAAAAAAAAGAAGAAAAAAAACCATCCTGACCGAATGCGAAGGCTACACTCTTAATACTCTTGAAAGGATCCTTCCCTTCCTACGCTCGGTCGCGACAAGACCGCCTTGGAAACCCCGCGAAAAGTTAACCGGAGACTTGGAGCCGGTCGGACCTCTGACGAATACATGCGTAGCCTCTGGCCTGTGGGGCAACTATGTATGTTGTATACTACGCTCTACACGCGTTTACTTTCAAATGCCAACTCCGTGTGTTCACGTTCACGTTCGCGTTAATGCTTACACGGACGCGAGGCACGGTTCGCAAAGCGCACATTGTGCGACTGGGACAGGAAACATAAATTTTACGAACACCAAACATAGGCCGGAGGAAACATAGGTATATGTATATCGGGTTTCGGTAGGGAATAAAACCACCTTGACTAGATTCTCGCATTGTGTTTTTGTTCCTACCACCCACCTATTCCACTTCCATCTAGTTTATCGTCGTTCGATTTCGTATAATAATTATAGAGATCAATTGTTCTTGCAAACATTTCCTTCTGTTTCAAATTCGGTTTAATCATCCTCATCTCCGATTAAATTTATCTCATTCTTGCGGATATCTTCGTCACTTTGTCCATAATCTTCTCCTTTTTGAATTCTACAAAATTCACATCCGTTGATTTGAGACGTTGAAATTTCTACCGCAGATTAGATGAGAACAGCCGAAACACTATAGCGACCGTGTCTCTGTTTCTCTAATTCTACTTGCCAATCCAACCCAACCTAACCTAACCTAATTTCGCTTTGAAGTCTATTCTGATTTCAGAAACGCGTAAACATTGCATAGCCGCAGACTGAGTGAAAAATTTTATCGTCACTTTCGTTCATTTGAATATTCAATTTCTCATTTATTTGACTCCGGGCAAAACGGGCTTACAGCTGTATATATTTTTTGTCCATCCACTATATTGTAGGATTTCAAGATAAGATTCATTACGAACAGCTCGGTGTGTAGAATCTTGGAGGAGAATGGGTGATACTTCAGAGGTACGCCAATGGGTTGTGTGAATGAAAAAAGGACGATAAAAATTTTCTGGCCAGATGGTCTCTCAGCTCAGCTCCGCGATTGCGTAAGGTCTGCACGTTACAGTTTTACATATGTATACTGTATACAGGGAATACATTATAGAAATATATTGTCCGCAAAAGATTACAGGGATTCGAAACAAAATACAACAGCAACAACAACAGGAACGATAAAGTAAGGAATATTAAGGAAAAGAATGAATAAAAAATGGCTTATATTATGTATATGCTGTAGAAAGACACGAGTGAATAATTGCGCGCGAGTTAAAGTAAATGGATGATAATTAGCAGGAAACGGGGATACTTCTTTTTCCTTTTCTCTTTACATGAAGCGATTTACCGCGAAATTTCACATTATCCTCGAGAATTTTTTCAACGTCTGCACAAGGTTCAACTTGCATCCGAGTATTACTCGTTGTTATTCAGCAATGAAAAAAAATAAGGTTAAAATAATCTTTCTTTTATAACGATTTGCTAGAGAATAACAAAAACAACAACACCCGAATATATTAATGAATCATCACCGTATGAACCTGCACGGAAAAAAAGATGTAATTATTAGGACAGCACTCTTGTTGTCCCAATAATTACATCTTTTTTTTCGTGTGCGACCTTGGTCTCTTTATATTATCGACCCGTAGGTTCCGTTCGCGCACCGGCGTACCGATGCTTATCAGTGAGAAAGAAAATCCGAATAACGGAATAGAAGGTTCCGTTTTCCTCGTGCGTTAATTTATCTGTGAATACTATATCGATAAGATGCTATTATTCAATCGATACTAAACTCCAATAATAAAGCGCGGAAGAAATGATCATCAATCACTTGGATATTACTCAACCGATTTTTTCTAAATTGTATTGTTCGAATGTTAGGATATCTCATGCAGTATGTACTTGTTGAAAGAACGAATTGACGAAATTGTAGAGAGAAGTTGTGAAGCTTATATACCTATATAGCATTTTGAATCGAGTTACGTGAATTTAACTTTTGTCGAAACATCGTATACCTAAGCTGCCTCAGTATATTCTCGTAACGATATATCAAATACCAAACCGTCTGAACCATACGTCAAAATCAAACTACTATTTATAACCTTCACGGCCTGCAGCTAACGATGGATATGAACAAACACCGAGTCCAGCTAACTCGACATTTTCACACTGCAAACGTAAAACAAACTAAAAGATCTATTAATTCTTTATGGAGCTGCGTTATTTCTGTTTTCCATTCGATGAACATTGTCACGAAGAAAATATAATCTTATTGTTAAGTGTTTGCGAAACTTTTCATATCGCATGGCTCAAAGAATTTTTGTTCGAGAAGGGTTCGTTCGAGCCCATCGACCATCGCCCAACGTACGACGCCACGGCTTTGCTTTAGAGTTTATAGTTTCATACTTAAAGGTTTTACAGCACATCGCCCACGTCTGTATATAGGTCACTAGGTAGGCATCAGTGTTCGTTGTAAGCGCAAGGCCCTTTGTTACATCGATGTGTGTACATTTCTCAGCGTGTTGGTGAATGTTAAAAGGAGTTCCGAGGCCCGATGACTTTTCTCGAAGAATCGGTGATTACGCGTATATAGGTATAAAGTCGTGTGAACGTGTGTAAGAAAAGGCCCTACGGCTTGAATACGGAACGGGCTGATAATCACGTTACGAAACCGTTCGTTATTGCACGGTTAGAACTGCCCCCCCCCCCCCCCAATCCCAAAGACACCGGGACGATTCGTTATTTTTTTTCTTTGTTGTTCTAACGCAGACGGTTCTAATTCTCATTCGTCTGTCAACAAGCGAACTCTGCACGTTCGTCAAAAAACTATTTTGAACTGGCTGTTGAGGCATCAACCGCGCGATTTTGACAACCTTTTATCGTTGGTCTACTCAGCTGACCACACGCGGTGAGATTTTGGTAGACCAAAATTAAAAATTCTTCGCATGGATATTATGACGAAATTATACGATGAATTCTTGTATTGCATGCTCGATTAGTTTTATCGGTGTTTCTGATTATCGAATGTTACTTGGAACCGGTTTTTCTTTGTTTTTTTCCCTTGGTTTCGCCGAATGAACCGGGAGTACATAAACGTAAATTTTTGAGAGCGGAAATTGAGAATTTTAACTATATCAATCGCTAACCGTTTGACAGGTGAGTCTACGTGCGTCAGTCCGTTTGCCCGTCAAAAAATAATGTACGAGGCCCTTTCTTTTTCTACTTTTATACATATACGAGGATATTAATAGTAAATATCTAATAGCTATATACACACCATCGTACATGTACCGGGTGAATTCTAGAAATGAGCTTCCTTAAAAGCTTGTTTCTCGATTCTAGCCAACTTCAGAATGTTCCATGGTTGGAAACAAGAAGACTAGAGAGTGGAGAACGAACTTAATCAAGGCTGTGTCCCAACTTGAGGATGTACACTTACACTTACCTATAGCATTAGCGTAGATCTGAGGGTAAGATTTAGCGTAAGTGTACAGCCTGTAGCTTGAGGTGGGCCCCGTATATGGCAGCCGCTGCTAAGCGTACAATACTTGCGCAATCGGATACTGCGCATCTCTAGATTCATTTGATTGGTGGAATCGAATTATTCGACTGCGCAGTGCCGCATTGCGCAAGTGGTTTACGCCTAGCAGCGACGCCTGGCGGCTACCATATACGAGTCTCTACCCCCACCCTGCGAGTTTGTTCTTCTGTCTCGAGACTTCTTCCTGAGAAATTCACCCTGTATACGAGAGATTGCAGAGCTGGGGCATGCGGTTGAGTTTTGTCTATACCATTATACCAAAATGGAGTCTTGATGGGGGTTTGATTTCACATCAGCTGAATAACACGTACTGCCATGAAATGATATCTGTTTACTTTTATACCGTATAAATATAATAGCTATGTTTGAATAATCAGAGTTGGTGTTGAGGCGCTAATTGATTTTCGGAATGATTCTCGAGAGATTAGTTTATGCTAGTATATCTCGCCAATGTATGCAGTATCTGAAGATTAGTCCAGACCCGGACCGAACAGTCCGAACAATATGTATATGCACAATAATGCAAATTCATTCAATTTTGACCTTCAAATGCCGTCGGGCCCAGACAGTCTAGTTGGGAGACATGGTTGGATACGTAGGTATCTATACACACAAGACGGAGTCAGAAATCCGCGCTAAACGGTCTTTCATACGCAACAGTCAAAAGAGTGATTGAAAGGCGCAGTCCTCTTCTCCATTTTCATCCTATTTTACAAAAGCCTTGAAGTTTTTAAACAGTCCAAACAATTGCTACCGATATCCCGGGCTCAATGACTCAAATTTTCCATACACGTCGGTTGGCCAATTTTTTCTTCTTTTTTTAGTTTGAAAATTGTATTCATTTGTTAACAACTTCACACTTCGTATCCGGCTCTGTTATTCTTTTCATTGTATTGTATTATTTTGCTGGAGTAATTGTAATGATTTTCATTTTTTTTTTGTTTTATTTTGTATTTCAGACTATAAATGTGAGACAGTAAACATGTACAATTTAAACGTGAACGTGAATCCGAGCCCCGCCGCAGCTGCAGGTCTGCTAGGCGTAGCTGCGGCCGAGGTCACACCGAGGACCCCGGAAATTTTGAATTCTCTTATCGCTATGACAAATCCCTTCGAGGGTTATCAAAATGAGCGAAATAGAGAGAGGGCAGATTCGTCGAGCAGCGGTGAACCCAGTCCTCCAAGCGTTCAGCATACATGCAGCCAACTCATAAAAGAAGGTAATGTGACGATTTCCCTTTGAATAAATACATTAAGAAACAAAAAAAAAATTGATCATTTTCGTATTAGAAAAATTGAATTTTCAGTTCGATCGATCTCCTAAAGCCCGATATTTGAGAAGATAAAGAAAATGGTCACAACATGTTTCAGTTAATATTATACCTACTCAGAATTAGTTGTAATTATACTTAGCGATACGTGTATCTATTTTCACTGTATCGTAAATCCGATTTCAGAAACGTTTGATACACAGTTGTTATCTAAATTGATTATAATCTAGATGTACTGATATATTGCGCAATCGAATAGTTTTTCCGCATGTTTTCTTGACCTTTTTTTCTGGTCTGTCTCTATAAACAGTTGAGAAAGTTTTGTATGATCGTTATACTCACTTTACGCTTGCAGTGGTTGTTGATTGCGAATTCTTTCATATTTTCTTTTCTTTCATATTTTAAAATCGAACGTTTCTACTTACTTTACCTACACATATAGCTATGAGCCATACCATAGAGTATAAAAAATACCGAGTAGAAACTTTGTTTGATTTGAACGCACATCGAAGTCTAATACATACGACCTTCGTTGTGTGACCGCTACTGCATGTGAATATCATGTAGATAATATGTAGAATACTTTCAGCCAATAAAAACGTTTATATTATACTACTTACGCGTTTGTTGGCTACGGTGCTATATCTCATTTTATGTTGCTATTTTCATTTCTTCTATTCCTTTTTTTTTTCTCTCGATGGAAGCGCGAGAGAGGCATTAACATACCCTACTTCATACGCATGTTACATACAAAATCGTTAAGTCCCTTTGTCTCACTCGTGCTCGCGTGAATTTTCCTCTTATCTAGATTGTATACGTATTATATAAACAGATAAGAATTCCGAATTGTCAACTGTAAGACGTATTAATTTATCGCATGATTTCGTTACCGATATTCGAAAAAATCGGCGGATGTCTTTAGCATTGATAAAAAATAAAAATAAAATTAACAGAATCGTTATATATTCACACACAAATTTTCATATTGTCGTTCAGTTATTGATTTTTCTAACGTATTGTATCACAAAATCGATATTTTCTTTCCCAAGCCTCTTGTGATTTCATAAGATTGAATAACTATATAGTCACTCATGAGATGATCTTAAGAAATGATGAATTTATTTATTCCACGATGAGTGTAAAATAATGTCTTTGAATTTAGAAATTATGAAGTTAATTGTGTTTTATAGAATTTTTTCATCCAACAATTTTCAGGTCTGAAGTTGACGTTACAAACTAAAAGACGGGCAAACGGAAGCGGGGACGAAGGTAGAAAAAAGACAAGAAAAGAAGAGGGGAGTGCGGACGACGAGGAAGACGACGAAGGGAGCAGCACCAGCGGTCGGGGTGGTAGCGGAGTGAGTTGACAATCTATTGAAACAAATTATAAAATGAGAAGAAAAAAATATTGATTTATGGGATCGAATTATAATTTTTGAATAAATTTCTTACAGTTGACGCCAGAGGATGAGGAAAGACGTAGGAGAAGGAGGGAGAGGAATAAAATAGCAGCGACAAAGTGTCGTCTGAAAAAGCGTGAAAAAACCGTAATTTTGGTTCAAGAATCAGAGATACTAGAGACTCAAAATCATGATCTGAAGTCCCAGATCCAAGAGTTGGAGACTCAGAGGCGCCGATTAGTCGAAATGCTAAGCGTCCACAGTCCGACCTGTCTGAAACAGGGTTCGAGTGGTAGTGAAAACTCGTTTCAACAGTTTGCAGAACCAGCTCTACCTTTGCCAAGTTATCAAGATAACTTTGCACAGTCTTCCGCAGCTCTGAATCAAACGCAAAATTGCGCTACGGAATATCCTGTTAAGGTCGAAGGCTACGATCATAACAACCCACAAGATTATTACAGACAAAGTAACAGCCCCTATATACCAACTTCCGATTCTGGTTGTACGGTTTAGCTGTAATGATACAACTCGGGTAGAGGGTGCTGGATAATCTACAATTTTTCATTAAAGTTTATTTATTTTTTATTCATGTTTTTTTTTCTGTTTTCAATTTTTATTTTCGAACATGCTGCAGATATTTATCCTCTACATTTATTGCAAATATCAAAGAAAGGAAGACAAAAATGAATGTAATAAGTCAAGTTTCTGGAAAATTAAGTATAATTTCAAGTCAACGAGTGAAAATTCTCGAATAAGGAAAAATGCAGAGAGAATTGTTGCATAGACCTACTAAAAATATAATGTTAAAACAGGTCCACCAAAAATTTTTTAATTGTAATAATCAATTCAAAACAAATTGTCAATTCTACATTTTGAATGATAGAATAACATTAATTTGAAAAAAAAATGTTTAAACATTAAAATGTTGAGACATTTTTCTAGTTAAATTATTCCAGCAGCGTATCATATCACATATTACGATCGATGATGGTCGTACCTTTATTTGAATTTCGAGTGAATTCAACGAGGAAATTCTATCTGCATTATGAATGAATCGAATCCGAGTGAGCCTATTTATATCCAGCACTCTTTACTCCCCCATCTATACCTACTCTTTAAATAGAATTTAGTTTGTTAAGACTTTGAATTTATAATTCTTTTTTTCTATCACTAATCGACAGATTCGTTATAACGTTCTTATTTTTCTACATTCAAAAAAATCTGTTGATTGTACTCTATTAGAAAAAAAAAAATTTGCAAAAAATCAACAACAAAAAAATAAAAAAACAAACACGCAAAAAAAAGTAACAATCAAAAATGTTGAAAAAAAACTTGAAAACATTCCCTTACGTAGTAACTGATCTACTACTGTGACATTCTTAAAAACTTATGTTTCGTATAGTGTGTTAGGTATATAGGTAAAATGCGTTTTTTAGATGTGCGAATATGATTTTTATCTTATTTTTTTCTATTTTTATCGTCGACTACTGTATGCCGTCACGAACGATAGTTAAATTAACTAGTTTCATAATTTTTTTTATCGATTTTCATAAGTAACACTTCATCACCCAAAAGCCGTGTAGGTCAAAAACACTATTGTTGATATTTTTTTTTCTTTGGTTTATATTAATTAAATTTATCAAGTCTATATAAACGTCTACCAAACTGTTTAAGGAATAATCGTTACGTTAATACAGAGGCCAACAATTTTATATTTTATATTCTTCAAATAATAGGATAAATTCATGCCATTATTGGTGAGTGGGCTCTAGTCGATTAAATAATATTAACGTATAATGTTAACTGAGGGAGTGTATAATTGTTGAACACTTTAAAATAAGTCACAAGGAGGAATTATGATGTCTAATATGTTTTATTTGATACTTTATTTGTCTTTTTTTTAATCCTGGGTGAAACCATATATATATTTGAATATCTAAAAAATGCATTTTTACGGACGTACGGAGGACGAGTGAGAGTGAGAGAGAGAAAGAGCATATTTTGACATTTTTATACATACTTATTATGTATTTTCATGTGAATCGTGTTTTCGAGTATTCGAAAATTGAGTTCCGTTTTTTGTTTTTCATATAACTTATAGACTGTTACTTTTTCTATATTCGCACATCTTTGAAATTTAATTGAAAAAAAAAGAACAATGTCATTAGATTGAATCGGGAAGATGAAGAAAATACTTTTGTTTTCTCTCTGTATAACATAAATGCTGCATAAATAGAAAAAATTCGGGAAAGGTCCGTTCGGACACATTTGGATCGGACACAATACATATCGGACACAAAATAAAATACTTGCATCATCGGACACAATCTTTTTCGGACACATGCAGATCGGACACAAGGTTTAGATGTATTTTATAAACACCGGATTAGACACAACCGGATCGGACACAAGATAAATATTAATTTAATGTACGGTCGGACACATTTTTTTTCGGACACATGCCGGATCGGACACGTAGCTCATTTTCGGCAAAATTATTGGTTGACTGGCTGGGGCAACCCAACAACAACAACAACGTACAAGGGAGGTGGATATAAGGGGTTGATTTGTTGCTATATAAATACATGCGTGGAAGAGTCACCTTATATCCGCCTCCCTTGTACGTTGTTGTTGTTGTTGTTGGGTTGCCCCAGCCAGTCAACCAATAATTTTTTCGAAAATGAGCTACGTGTCTGATCCGGCATGTGTCCGAAAAAAAAATGTGTCCGATATGGATGTGTAATTAATATTTATCTTGTGGCCGATCCGGTTGTGTCTAATCCGGGCGTGTTTATAAAATACATCTAAACCTTGTGTCCGATCTGCATGTGTCCGAAAAAGATTGTGTCCGATGATGCAAGTATTTTATTTTGTGCCCGATATGTATTGTGTCCGATCCAGATGTGTCCGAACGGACCCTAATCAAAAATTCTTGTAAAATTTTTTCTCTGTAGATGTTATTAAAATTGACGAAGCTTATTGAAATATACCACTTCCCGGTGTATGAAAATTTGTTGATATTGAATAATAATAATTATTATAACAATAATCAAAACGCATTACCGCGTTCGAAATGAGATACTTATAATATTATTTAATGAATATAATTACAAGTATACGTATACATATGAAGAACATATTTTATATATATATAATCTGTTGATAATTAATGAAAATTTCAAATGATTTTATTAATTGTTAAGAGAACCACGTGCCTAACGACATACCTCATTATTACCATGGGTAGTATACCCAGTTACCCTTTTAAAGTGCGTTTGCATATCGAGTAAAACTAATCATAATCGATCAAGAATCATTTTCGTTTTTTTCTAGCTGAAAACAAGAAACGAGAAAAAAAAATCTTTTACAGAATATACATAAATGTATTTAATCGGTGATATTATTATTGTAATATTAATTTGTATCGATCTTCAAACCCACTTTAAACAATGACAATTAATTAAATGAAGCATTTGCGTAATTAACTTGAGTTAATTTCAGTGTTTCAAAATGCTTCGAAATAAGATAAAAACAAAAACGAAAAATAATAACACGCTTAGAAGGTCTGAGGACTGAATGCTTTTTTGGAATATTCTATCGTCATAGATTGGTTTTCTAGAGAAAATGTTCTGTTTTCTTTTTCTTAAATCTTATTCAAATGACGTTTGCATTGCTTCAGTAATAGAGATTCGATAACTACTTCAAGTGTTTTTGGTCTTTACATAAAATTCCACTTAGGGTACGTCAAAAGAGTCTCAAATTGTTTTTTTTTTCGTCTAAACGTGCTTCATAGCTTTAAACATCTAGTAAATAATTGAATATATTATGTAATATTAGTAAGTCAAACTTCGTTCGACTCGATGGAATTGTTCAAAAATACATAACAGAAGGAGAAAGAAAAAAAAATATCTCGATATATATTTTGTTCACTGCATACTGCCAGCGTGAAACGCAATGCACATTAGTTTTTAAGGAACATATTTTTTCTATTAAAAACAAAACAAAAAATAAAAAAAATCTATACATATAAAAATGGAAAATAAAATTATTTAAAAAGAAAAAAAAAGATTCTTCTTTCATCGATCGAATTTAATCAATGATTTGATATTCATATCCTTTTATACTCAGTACCTGGCTATGGGTTTCCAAGCGATAGTCATTTTTCCATTGGATAAAAATGATATTAAAAATATATATTTTGAAATGAAAAACGAGAATCCATGATTTAATGATTGTGAAGATGTATACACCTAACAACGGGGAAAAATGACTTGTCAAATCTTATACTATTGTACTTGAAGAAACAAAAAACTCTATATATTCTTTGAATAATAAAACTATAAAAGTGCCTAAAACTATTTCACAGTATTTAGTGTCTTTCCCCCTTTCTTACGTCGCTTTTATACTCATTGACTTATTTTATGGAAATGGGGTCAAAATATTTTCAGAATTATTATTATTATTATTATTTTTTTGTTTTTTAAGTATTTATTTTATTACAAAATTCATTTTCACACACTCATCATCTCATACTATATTTTTTCAACCATAATAATTTTGTTGATATAAATTAAAGGGTTCTTTTCATTTTTGGGAAGGAAATAAGGGTGAGGGGAAGGAAATTAATCTTAGTGGACCTTAACAATTAAAATATTGAGTCGTTTCCTAGCCTTATGAGCCTCTGCAACAGAAATAAGAAAGAAAACATACATTAATCACACAACGTCCAGTCAATTTTCAAAACAAAATCTCATCAAATCAACACTTTAATCCAAATCAACTAAGTTTTGAACGAAAAATTTCGCCCTGAACACAGTAATTTTTTTTTTATGAAATAAATGCCTGAGTCTGGAGTAGATGAAGCAAAGAAATTTTCAGGGAAGGGCAAAAAGTTTATTTGACTTTAGTAAAAACTCTGATTTTCAGAACATACTCAGCAAAATGTTGAATACAATTAGTCGCCTCTTAGTCCTCAGTCTAGATTTCAGGAATGGGATGGGCTCAAAATTCCGAACGACTATGCGCCGAAAGGCCATAATTCCAAGTTTAAAAGTATCGAGTGGCATAATTCCGAATCAAAAAGTACCGAAATAATGTTTTGCACGTTATTTTCCAGCAAGCAAAATCGTGCGAAACTCTTATTTTGGTACTTTTTGATTCGGAATTATGCCTTTCGGCACATAGTCGTTCGGAATTTCGAGCCCGTCTCTTTTTGATCTGCGATGGGTCGATAATTTCACATTCGACATTATAATATCGTCAATCTGATACTCACACAATGATATTGTTGATGGGAATATGGATGAGTTTGACAAAGAAGCCGATAAAGCCCATGATACAGAATCCGATGGCTGTAGCGATGGCAATCTTTTGAAATTCTGTAAAAAAAAACAACATCTTAATTACATTACATGTTCGTAGAAGATTATTCAGTGAATAAACAGCAGTGAACAAACACAGGTACTGTTCTTTTTCACAGGAGTAATATTACCGCGTCAACCGGTGACGTAAAAGAGCGAATAATAGATTCTGGCATTGCTAGACAGAATATATGTGGGGAAAAACGGGATTCTAGTGTGTCTGAGTGATTATTACCTTTGCGATCTGGTTTCGTGCATCTTTTGACAAGACGGATACTGTCTTTGGCGAATTGGCGGCCAGGTTCGACTAATTTCGTTACTTGATCCATCTCTGATTGGAGTTTTTCTGTAAATATCGTAAGTGTGGCGGTGAGTGTTTGAATGTAAATTGGGAATGTTTATTCACGTGCATATGGTATCTCAAAATCACGTATATCGGATTAGACCGAGTATCAAACACTCTGGATTTAAGGTTATGACGGTATATTAAGTATCGGAGTGATTCCCAATCCGTCAAATATCACCTAATTTTATATCGCAGGAGGATTTATGATCGTATTTGAGTTAATTTATCAACTTACGTTGCTCGCGGTTTGAGGTTGCTTTTAAAACTGATGTCCGCTATTCACGACAATACCACTCCACTGACACAACTCTCACCAGCTACGTGGACAACGTAAGAATAAACGTAACTTCCGGTTAAGTTGACGTGACACGGACCGTTCGGCCCCACTCGCACATAACCGGAAGTTCGAACCTGTCGCAATGCGTTGTGGGCCGGGTATTCAAAACTCAAATAATTTCAGACGCACGACCTACCGTGGAAAATATTCCCTCGGTCCGATGATCTATGAAAAAAAAAGTACAAATTCTAATTATACCTGTCTACTGATGGGATGAGCTCAACCAGCTTAATCTTAATCATCTCGAAGAGTCACATGACGATGATTATTTGTTTAGACTCTACGATGAGTGAACACGAGAAACTCTGTCTCACGAGCTGCGCGGCCGGTGACGGATCACGGAGGTCGTTTTTTACCTTACCGACACCTTGAATCTAGAATCTAGAAGCTTTTCGTTCAGGCCGCTAGATGAAGCTGCATTACAGAAGTGGGACAATATGATTTGTACTCCTTCGTAGCTCAATTAAGAAAAAAATAAATAAGATGGGATGTATCACACTTTTCTTTCAGAACGAAAAAAATGAGGATAATCTTGGGTTCGGGTTGGGTTGGGCTAGAAAAACAGGAGCGTCATAATTAATAACGGCGATAAAAATTCATATTTTGACGAAGATAAGTATTTTCTCGTCACCACAACACGTTTGAATGGCTCGTAGTGGTTAAATAGTTTCTGCAAATTGAATAAGTAAATTGAAGGAATAAAAATCTATATTTTTTTAATCAGCCATAATAATTCCAGCCGAACGTTTATTTTCATGCAAACTTGAATTTGGGATTTTTTCTTTGAAATTACTCTGCTTTGTTGTCGGTAGAAAGGGGAAGTTAAAATTAATCATTCTGTTTTGAGGTCTATAGTCTAGAATCACCTCCAATCATTTGCAACAGAACTCAGAAGTCTTTATCCGACGATATCTCGAGAACGATGAATCGGATTTCGATAAATTTGATCTCAATCGACGCTGCTTCTCCAAACTTAGAACTGATTAGATTTCGGATTCGATCGATCCGATTAGTTTTCGAATTATTCAGGGAACAAAATTCTCAAAAATTACGTACGGATTTTTCTAAAAATTTGTACCCGCAAGTTTTGTGATATGCTGATCACGAATCTGGGGTCAGATTTGTAAAATTCAAAGCAACAGATCCAAGAAATCTAACATATATTCGAATTTTTCATTTTTATCGAAATTAATAGTAGACGGTTTTTTGGATGTCTGATAGCGAATTCGAGGCCGAATAAAAAAAAAATTAATTACAGTGAGTTCAGTACGTGCGATCTAGAATTCAAACCTCGACAAATAGTTATAAAAAATATTGAAAATAATATAGTATACAAAAAACATTGAAATGCTGATATCCATTGAAAGTAGCGATTACGTCAGAATTCAAACTTGGCTCATTTTAGCAATACTGTAAACGTATACGAATTATTTGAAGCATTTCATCATCAGTCATTTATTCGTAAGGCTACCAGACGTCCCGGATTAGGCGGGACAGTCCCGGATTTCAGCCAAGTGTCCCGGATTTTTTTTTAACCCGAATTCGTACCGCATTTACAAAAATTGTCCCGCATGTCCCGAATTATGTGCGAGTTCGTTTCAACTTTTTTTTCCCAAGTATTCGCTAGGCGTATAGTCTTACGTATATGAGACTCAAGAATGCTAGTCTGCGATACTAAGATTATAAAATATGAGAATATATATTGAAAGTTCAATTCTTATGTGAAATGTCATAAAATAGTAAATTCCCTACACTCACGTCAAACATTATTAAAAAAAATTGAACAACTAAATGATTACATGCATACATTATTTCGGGGGGGG
>JAFFZH010011172.1:0-11359 GCA_018420115.1 Euura saliciscinereae | reverse complement strand
TTGATCAATTTATATACCTGCCTCTGTACGTGCCGAACTAATGGAAAATGTGCAGATAGGATTTGAGCAGGTAGGAAGATTGATTTACAGGAGGCGTTACCCATGTAACAAATTTGCGAATGACCTAGCTTGTCATTTGTATGTTTTGCTGTACACTCTAGCTTACCTATAAATTTATGTATATTTTTCAATGTACACATAGATAGGGTTTTTAGAAACTCAACGTATTTCTCCAGTAATGTGACGTCTTTGGTTTTGCACATTTTGTCGCAAGACCAACTCTTTCGTTTGCTTTTACCACTTTTGTTTGGCTTTTCAAGCAAGGGCAAAATATTAGCAGCCTGCCCGGTTGGATTTATAATAATCGGATCATGAAATGCGACATGCTTATACGCACTCTCCACGAAGTATGATTCAGCTGAGGCAATGTGTTTCGATGAACCACAGAGAACACTTGATTTCTCTTCGATGTTATTATTAGAGCATTTGGCAACCTTAGTTAGACAAATGTCTGCTTTTCCCTTCACAATGTGTAAGTTTTTCTTCAAAGAGCTTACTTTCAAATCTCTATCCCGAATGCACCATTTGATAATCGACTCAGCTGTCATTCGTCTAGCGACTTCCGATATCCCACCAATCATCGGTGTGATCTTGGTTATATATGTTTCCTTGGACTGTAATAATCCTATAGTATTCGTGTTGCGAAGCCGTCTATACTTGGCGACAACCTTATTAGCAGTCTTTTTTTTGTGCGTTGCCATAACGTTAACTTTATTTTGCCTACGGTACCGGTGACGTCTCTGATCACAAATATAGGTGCGGTTTGATGAATAACTGCTACGCTTTAAAGCTCGCTGCTTGTCAACATCCAAGTGGTACGCCTTACGCATTTTTTCTCGCTGTCTTCTAGCGTTCAGAGGGTAACGTTGCCGCATTCTTTTCCGCAGCTCTTCAGCATTTGAGTGATAACGTTCGCACATTTTATTGCGCTCCTCTTCAGCTCTCAAATTATACCTGCTGCGTTTTCGTGCTCGCTGCATTTCTGCGTTTGCATGATAACTATTGCGCTTTCGAGCTCGCTGCGCTTCAGCATTCAAATGATACCGTTCGCGTGCAAGAACTCGCAGCGTCTCGGCGTTAGAGAGATAATAATCGCGGTTTTTCATCCGTTTCATTTCCGTATTAGATTGAATCAACGTTATTCCAGATGAATTATACGGGCAATCATTATACGATTCTGTATTACGCGTTAATAGATTTGCATCCGTGATCGGAATTCGCGCCATCTCTTGCTCAAACTGCTCTGAAATATTGGCATCAGATGTAATATTTTTCGTAGACTTTTTATCTATTTGAGTCTGCGAAATTGGTGGTTTCTCATGAGATTCGGTATCACATTTGATTGTTTTGTCTACCCTAGCATTTTCGCTGTAATTCAATTCTTGTGAAACACCTGTAACATTTTCAGATGATGCACGTTGAATTTTTGTTGAATTTACTATATGCGCAGTTATTCCAGACTGTTGTGTGACAGGAACAGAGCATGTTTTTTTTTGTTTAACCTGCTGCGAATTTACGTGCTCCGTGGTTCCAGAAATGACTCGATGCTCACGTTTCGAAGTATTTTTTTTTCTTACCGTGCACTCTGTCGTATGAGCGTGAGGAAATTCTTCTAAGACGTTATCGTCAAACATCTTCAATAAATGTGCTCGCATACGAGAAACGTCATATGTCATCTTATCTGGCTTGAATCCATTTATAAGCGAAGTTGCAAAAGCGATAGCGAATACCCCACAGTCTGTGTAGTTGGGTTGATGTTGGACTGTTGGAAACTTTATGGACTTGCAGTCAAACTGGTAAAAGGGAAACAGTTTCCTCAAAAATATCTCGTGCATTTTGTGAAGTCTCTTCGAATTGAATGAATCATATACAAATATCGATTTTGTATCAAAATAAACGCATACCCAATGCTTTTCATCACTATGTAGTATTTGAATGTGCTCGACATTACGCGGGACTTGTTCGATTGTATTTGCCATTTGTATACGCCACGTTTCACGGGGGGAATATTTACCTTTGGTGTGGGTTCTTACAAGGTACGCAAATTGACTCATGTGCAGATCAGTCAACCACATGCCTTGTATAATTTCATCTTTAGATGACTCGCTTAAAATTGGGCGAGCATTACGTCTCTTTTGCCGCCGTAATTCTTTAGCACTTGGTGCGTTCGCTATAATATCAGTGACATTACCAGCTTGTCTTTGAAATGGGCGATCAGTGGCGGGACTATTCAGCGGACTGTCCTGCATGCAGAGTTTTGGCACGTTAATGTCAACCCGTTTAGGCTGTTGGACAATTGCAGCCCATGTTCTTGCGCCGGTTTGTGGCGAGTGTTTGTGCTGGATAGTGTCGCCAGGCATTTCGCGATCATGAAGAGCGATATTTCGTTCTGGGTCAGATGTGTGGATTTTAATGGTGCATGGTAAGTTTTGTGTCGCTTGTCTTTGAAATGGGCGATCAGTCGCGGGACTATTCAGCGGACTGTCCTGCATGCAGAGTTTTGGCACGTTAATGTCACTCCGGTTAGGCTGTTGGACAATTGCAGCCCATGTTCTTGCGCCGGTTTGTGGCGAGTGTTTGTGCTGGATAGTGTCGCCAGGCATTTCGCGATCATGAAGAGCGACATTTCGTTCTGGGTCAGATGTGTGGATTTTAATGGTGCATGGGAAGTTTTGTATTTTATTCTTCTCAAATATCTTTAAAAGATGCTTTCGCATTAGCGAAGTATCATACACGACCTCATTCGGCTTCTGCCCATTCATCAGTGAAATTGCAAATGCGATTGCAAATACTCCACAGTCGGAAGAGTTGGGCTGATGCTGAACTGTAGGGAACTGGACGGGGTTTCTGGCAAAGTCGTAAAACGGGTACAATCGTTTCAAATACGTTTCATGCTCTTCGGCAAGTGCTTTTTTATTTAGCGAATCGTATATGTAGATTGACTTTGTATCAAAGTATGCGCACACCCAGTGCTCATCGCCTTTCGTCTTAAGCCCGTTGAGTAGACAGCTACCCACTTCGTCTTGCCTATAACCACCGCTTTGCAGTATTTGAATGTCCTTGACGGTTGGTAAAACAGATACGATTGTATCCGGCAAATACCTTTTCCACGCCTCTTGCAGTGCATAATTAGAGGTGGGCGGTTGAACAAGTTGAGCAAAGCGATGCAAGTGCTCATCTCCGAGCCACTCACCAGATGTGATATCATTGAAAAAATTTTCCGGTAAAGGATTGGTAGTGGTATTTGGGTGCTGCATTATTGGTAGAGTGTTAAGCGTCTTCTATCGAAATCAAATCAAATGTTGATTTGCTCGGCGCAAAGCTGCTCGTATGTATTCGGCGCGAAGCTGCTCGTATGTATTCGGCGCGAAGCTGCCTTTTTTCCACTGAGTTGAGTCAACTTGGGAAACCTTTTTGGCGATAGAAGACGACTTAGCGTAACTTAACCTAAGATAACCTAGCCTAATGTAACCTACCTTAACTAAACTAATTGAAACTATTTTTTTTTATTATTATTACTTCTGTCGAACAACACAATCTAACCTCTACGTAACTAAACCTAATTAGTTGAGTAAAATATGCTGAAATACCCAAGTGTTATATTTTAAATGCCGGTGCTGTAGCCACTGTGGTAGAAATGTTCTTCTTCCCGTTTCCAATCTTCACCTGAAATCACCTGAAATCGCCTGAAATTACCTCAAATCACTTCAACTAGACCTGTATTTCCTGCTTTCTTTCTTCTTTCTTCGTTCTTCTTTCTTCTTTTCTTGATTCGCTTCTACTAATCTGAACGCCGTTGACCTGAATTATGAAACTATGGAAGTCGCCGATCTTTCCGTGACGGTAGACAACCACTTACGCTTTCCTCTGTGGTAGCGGTAGAATGTTGAAGTTTTGGAGTATGAAAATTGTCTGGACAACAGCGACATCTTACAGCTGCATTCTCAGCCTAACTTATCGGCGCCAAAAGTATGAAAGAATGTACGAATGATTACCTATGATTTCTATGACTGGTTTTTAATCAAGCTAATAACCTGATTGTCAGCTGCTGGTTTGAGTGCAAATTGAAATCCGTTTATAACGAACTATGACCAAATGTTTTCATGCTGTAATAAACCAGAACGAGGCTGCGAACACTTTTCATTTATAATCATGAAATGAAGCTTTCTATGCCTATGTCGTAGAATTAACCTTTCACTCCCGTGTATACCTAAGCGGAAGAAATACCCACCGCCCGGATCACCCCTGTTTGCGTAACGAAACTTGCTCATGAGTCTCACGCAGCGTAATGAAAACTTTTCATTAATTTGGCACTTGCCTCAGCTTAAGCTAATAAGGGACATAGGCTGCAGTGAAGGTAAAAAAAAATTATTGAATGTGGTTGGCGCATCACTCTACCGAGTCGCTTGATGTAAGGACACAGTCCGATTCAAGACGTAAACATTCCTCCCCTTGCTCGAATTGCTGTGCCCTCAAAGTCCGATCCTGGAATGATCACAGGTTCTAACGTAAAAATATACTACAAAATACACAAAAAATTATGCTTTGCTGTGAATTTGATGTAATCGGTAGCCCTCAGAGCTGATATGGAAGGATACTAAAAAACATTAAACACCTTGATAGGGAGAAGAAACAAAATCGACGAACAATCTCCAGTACAAGTGGCAGTGCTGGTGGAGTGGGCATATATGTGGGTAAGTAATTAACGAAGTTCAGGAATCTTATGAAGTGACGAATTTTGAATGAAGATTATTGATTAATAATTTTTAAACTAAATATCACGATTTCTATTGGTTATTATCATACGAGGAAAAAAAGCTAACAAATGATGAATTTTTATAGACGAATGTTATTATTCAACACTGGTTAATAATATTATCAATATCAACAGATTAACAATTTAGCATTAAAATTGTTAAAGGTAATTAAGGCAGAATTAACATTGATTATTATTATCATTGAATGGTAAGAAATGATAAATTTTTATAGACCACAAGTTGTTATTAGACATTGGTTACTAATATTAATAATATATTATTAATAAATGAAGAAAAGAAAGATTACAGATGATAAATTCTCGAAGATAAATCCATAATTTGTTTGTCGTTTCTTTTCTTCATCTATTATTGACCAATGTTGATTATGATAAGGATGGGTATCAAATTATCATAATCAGCATTGGTTAGTGATGTTATTTAGTAATAGATGAAAAAAAGAAAGATAACAAATGATTAATTTGCAAAATAAATTCATCATTTGTTTGTTGTTTTATTCCTTTTATTCATCTATTAATGGCATAATGTTAATTTAATAATGTTAAGTTTACATAATAGATGAAGAAAAAAACAATGAAAAACCGTAAACTATCAAAAATAAGTGAGAAAGATTAACTAGGCGGTGGCGCCCGGCCCTCCGCCTCGCTCTCCTCTTCCATTACCCCGCCCGCGCCTGGTGTTGCCATCTTGTTTTTTATTCTTTGGCTTTCCATTGCCACCTCTATGTGGGTTTGCCATCATATAAAGCAGGGTGGAGACAGTGCGTTGGCCTTGATACGTATTCCACCTAGCTCGACCGGCGCGCTGGTGCCTCCTTGGAAGTTGTTGCGCTGGAATGGTTAAAATCACATCAAAGTTTTGATAAATATTCAACGTAGCACAGTTGAGGTGAGTATTAAAGCTCTGGACGAGACAATTGCGACAGGCAACTCGTGTCATTGTTTGACTGTATGTTGCATCACCAAGAGAAAAAGAAATGATAACATGAGCAGCAGAAAGACAGTACCTTCGTTCGGCAGCACAGCTACGCCGCCTCCACCAGCTACGGGAGCGACATTGGCAGCGTTGGGAGCGTTGGGAGCGTTAGCAGCGTTGGGAGCGTTAGCAGCGTTGGCGGCGTAATTCACTTGGTTCTGCAGCTGCACTTGACCTGAAAATTCAATCGCCCTGTCATCTCTGCAAGCTAATTTACAGGGAATAAGTTTAGTGTTGATCTGGTTGAAACACATCGTATCCGGTCGCGCAACGTGTTCAACACAGGTGAGTGGAAAACAAATCAACAAATCCATCGGTTAATGTTGAGAAAGCAAAACAACAAAATTAGTATCAATTTTTTTTTTCACCGTACCGTTTGTAGGTGGAAAATCGTCAGGCTGATTTCCTTGCGCTGCGTCTAAAAATTACAGGAAATAAATAATTTCCGTATTAGAATCCCATTCTTTGATGATGAATAAGTGTTCGCTACAATTTGAAACACATACGTAGATTATTATTACCGCCGACGACTTCCCCACGCTCGGTAACCGCGATGGCGTCCATGGCCGCGTTTAAGGCCCCATCGTCGATTCCTCCCGAACCTTCGAAATTCGGCATAATTTCTATCGACCGACAAACATACGTATATAGGGCATAATCTGTAATCGCTTTGAACTTTAAACAGGGATGTTGTAAAATTATACCGCCGACGTTCTCAGCTTCAGTCGCGACATGTGGAGGAGGCGTCTGCATATTCGCTGCTCTTCTATTAAGAGGAGGGAATTCTTTCGTCATTTCGTCGTCTATTTCTACGTCCAAGTTCCTATTCTCGAACTACCAAACAGATGTTGACGTTAATTTTCAGAATGTTGAGGGGAAGAGTTCGTGTTTGAGATATAAAACTTACGACACTTGGCGATAGTGAATCTGATGATTGGGATCCGAGTAAAAAATGTTGGTCCATGTTGTAGGTAGGTTGAATTTGGATAACGCGTCTAGTTGTCTTTCGGCTTTCACGACAACCAGTAATAGAATGACGAAGGGCTTCATGGAAGATGGTACTTCCCTTAACCAATACCATATAGTCATAGACTATACCATGCATAGTGTTTGAAGTCGAGCAGACAGACGTGACTACATCAAGACTTCTGATTGGTGCGCTATCTTACGTCTAATTATTATTATACATAGATTCATACCTAAGTTACCTACAGAACTGGAGTTTGCAGATATAAGACTTCGTACATCTATGGTATTGGTCACGGGAAGTACCATCTTGCATATGACTATAAAGAATAATTCTATGATTCCGTTATACTACATTTCCGGTAAGCGAGAGCGAAAGACGACCACGCGGATCGAGATTAAGAAGGGGATCACATTGATTTTTGTTGATTGATCTTACAAGTACCGTAAGTTTCGTTTAATCCGAGATGATTGTTTTTCTGAAGCGATTACAAATTATGTCTTATATACGTATGTTTGTCGGTCGATAGAAATTATGCCGAATTTCGAAGGTTCGGGAGGAATCGACGATGGGGCATTAAACGCGGCCATGGACGCCATCGCGGCTAGCGAGCGTGGCGAAGTCGTCGGCGGTAATAATAATCTACGTATGTGTTTCAAATTGTAGCGAACACGTATTCATCATCAAAGAAAGGGATTCTAATACGGAAATTATTTATTTGCTGTAATTTTTAGACGCAGCGCAAGGAAATCAGCCAGACGATTTTCCACCTACAAACGGTACGGTGAAAAAAAATTGATACTAATTTTGTTGTTCTGCTTTCTCAAACATTAACCGATGGATTTGTTGATTTGTTTTCCACTCACCTGTGTTGAACACGTTGCGCGACCGGATACGATGTGTTTCAACCAGATCGACACTAAACTTATTCCCTGTAGATGAGCTTGCAGAGATGACAGGGCGATTGAATTTTCAGGTCAAGTGCAGCCGCAGAACCAAGTGAATTACGCCGCAAACGCTCCCAACGCTGCTAACGCTCCCAACGCTGCCAATGTCGCTCCCGTAGCTGGTGGAGGCGGCGTAGCTGTGCTGCCGAACGAAGGTACTGTCTTTCTGCTGCTCATGTTATCATTTCTTTTTCTCTTGGTGATGCAACATACAGGCAAACAATGACACGAGTTGCCTGTCGCAATTGTCTCGTCCAGAGCTTTAATACTCACCTCAACAGTGCTATGTTGAATATTTATCAAAACTTTGATGTGATTTTAATCCAGCGCAACAACTTCCAAGGAGGCACCAGCGCGCCGGTCGAGCTAGGTGGAATACGTATCAAGGCCAACGCACTGTCTCCACCCTGCTTTATATGATGGCGAACCCACATAGAGGTGGCAAGGGAAAGCCAAAGAATAAAAAACAAGATGGGAACACCGGGCGCGGGCGGGGTAATGGAAGAGGCGGAAGAGGAGGGCGAGGCGGAGGGCCGGGCGCCACCGCCTAGTTAATCTTTCTCACTTCATGTTTTGGTTATTTGTTTAACATTTATATTTTTGATAGTTCACGGTTTTTCATTGTTTTTTTCTTCATCTATCATGTAAACTTAACATTATTAAATTAACATTACGCCATTAATAGATGAATAAAAGGAATAAAACAACAAACAAATGATGAATTTATTTTGCAAATTAATCATTTGTTATCTTTCTTTCATTCATCTATTACTAAATAACATTACTAACCAATGCTGATTATGATAATCTGATACCCATCCTTAACATAATCAGCATTGGTCAATAATAGATGAAGAAAAGAAACAACAAACAAATGATGGATTTATCTTCGAGAATTTATCATTTGTTATTAGATCTCTTTTCTCCATCCATTTAACAATATCAATTATGCTTCAATTATCTTCAAGAATTTATCATTAGCTTCCTTTTGTTCATTTATGAATAATAATATTAATAATATGAGTAACCGATCTTTAATACTAACATTTATCTATAATAATTTATCGTTTGTTATCTTTCTTTTCTTCATCTATTAATAAATAACTACTAACCAATATTGATTATGATGATTTAATAACAATACTTATTATAATTAATATTGGCCAATAATAGATGAGGAAAAGAAACAACAAACAAATGATAAATTCATTTTCAATAATTGTTTGCTTTCTTAATCACATTTTTCTTTAAAAATTGATCATTTATTACCATTTCGCGATGATAACAATCAATGTTGATTATGCTTTAATTATGTTTGAGAATTTAGAACTAGCTTTCTTTTGTACATTTAGTAATATTAATATGAACCAATTTTTAATAATAAAATTCATCCATACAAATTTATCATTCGTTAGCTCTCTTTTCCTGTCTAATAATAACCGATGGAAGTCGTGATACTTAGTTTGAAATTATTAATAAATAATCGTCATTAAAGAACAGTCACTTTATAAAATTCCTGAACTTAGTTAATTACTTACCCACTCATTATATAAATGTACTCCACAAGCATTGCCACGTGAATTGGACTAGCTACTGTAATTAGGAACAACACCTGCGAATTTCAGAGTGATCGGTAAATTAGTTTTGCTGGAATTTCAGTCACCGCAAACGCTGATAAAAAACAAGCGTTTCGGAGCAAGGGCCGTAGTTTCCACAATTGTTCGAAATTTTTCATGAAATAGTATATTATGTAACAAGGGAGTCAAATGTAAAACCCTAGTGTGCTCAGAAAACAGGAGGGCTGGCGAAGCCAAGCCCTCCTGTTTTTTTAGCACACTAGGGTTTTATATTCAACCCCCGTGTTGCATACGATATTTTTCGTTGCATGTGAACGTAAATGCAGTTTTAAAAAACCTCCGATGGTCGTAAAATTGCATCTTACACCCACTGCAACGAAAATTATTTTCCCTACACATCAAACCCAATACTATTCGATAACATACAGTTCGTTTGAATAAAATAATATATAAGAAAGTCCGTCCAGGACTTTTAAAATTATGGCAGTATGGGGTGCGGGAGAGAAAATGCAAGCCTCCTGCGGTGAAAGTGTACACGCAAGGAATTTTGGCAGCGGTGAGCAAAATCTTCCTCACAAGGTTTCTTGCGCTTACACCTTCATCAAAGAAGGCTGAACTTTTTTTTCACAGTCTCTACTACCATTACTCAAAAACTGCTGGAACGATTTTTTTTTATACAACATCTGATAGCGATTTTCAAAATTTCACCGAAGTCTCCCCTTAAGGGAATACGTTGGCCGGATGAATACGTTTAGAATTGTCGGACAATGAACTTCAGCATAAGTGGAAATCCGTATCCTGCCATGCTCCAGTATAATGTTTTTATGATTTATTACAAAAATAAGAATAGTGTGCAAATATATCAAAATCAATGAATAACTATCGATAAACACTGAATGAAGTCTTCCGATATAGTACTTCTGTTCTTAGATTGCATGGCAAGATTCGTCCGTTCGATCCGGTCCACCGAGGTATTCTTCTTATCGTCAGAATCCGATGATTTGACGTCGTGTTACTCGAGTGCTCCAAGAGCTGTTCCGCAACATGAAAATTGGAAGCTAAGTCATCGACGAAAACCTCCGGAGCATACTGCAATGTACACATTTTCTCTGTAGAGCTAGAAGTAGGCGTGCGAAAATATAACCAAAACAATTAAACGATTGTTCAGATCGACAAGTTCTGAGGTAATACACGTATTCGGTCATGAAACCGTGTAGGAAATGTGTACGGAGCACTATAATCGCCTTAAAGCGTATTCTGAGTTACGTCTACTCTAGACTGTCCGCCGAGATATACGTCTGTTATTTCTCAGGACTCGTCACATATCAATAGATCGATCCTCCAAATGAATATTTTTACACAAGACAGAGCATGATACGAACGTTCAACATCGTATAGTATTATTCCATTTCAACAACGAATTTCAAATTTCAATGACTGTCGCATTCTCTCAGAAATCTTCATTGTTTCGTATCATATCATAAATAAATCGTAAATAATGTCACATTATCATATGTCCAGCGGTAACAATAATTAAAATACGCGAATTCGTAATGAAAACTCTTGTTGACCGCTTCGTCCACCTAGCAGAACCTAACCTCACTTAATCTAGCAGCCGCAGTAGCAGCCGACATGCAAATTATAAAAACGACCAATGTTCCCGAAGCCTGTTAATACTTTCTCAATAATGATTCTCATATCATATCTATCATGTATCATAATATCACGTAGCAATAATGAGCAAACCGAAATGTTCCGTTGCTGTCATCGGTGAAGGTTCGGGCGCGCAGATCGATTCTTTCGATCTATTACATTTAAAAATGGCTGCTCGTTTACATGACACAAGTGCCATCTAGCCTCGGATGTTGTGTACTGAGATATAATATATATACAGACGAAACAGCTCCCGTTCGGGTAGACAGGTCAAATGAATTATTATTTAATTAAATATTCGAGTTTTCTTCACGGTGTATTGAGAATATACATATTATTTTGAATTCTACATCTGAAAATACTTCGCGCAAGACTCATCAATCGGAAAAGAAAAAATCTGCCGAA
>JAFFZH010011171.1:0-11123 GCA_018420115.1 Euura saliciscinereae | reverse complement strand
AATAACGATCTGAAAGTTGGTTTCAGAAGCGCGCGAAGCGCGCTATTATGAGCTAGTGAACCTAAAACTCGCTAGGCTAGTGACAGCCGAGCGTACAGTAATTAAAAAAACATTTTCAATGCCTAAGATTCTTGCCCCACGGGTGAAACCTGTAGATTTTTTCAGTATGACGCGATGCTTCTGCAACAATGAAACTCACAGAACCTATGAGTCATATCATCCTACATATTGTGTGAGATATTTATTGGAAAAAGAAGTTCCATTTTTAAGAAAATGAGTTTTTCCGATTTTCAAGATAATGTGCGTCATTCGGTTGATTTTCTGAATTCTTGAAATCTCTCTTCGGATTTTGAGGGAATGCAAGGGAAAAAAATGCACAAAATGTGAC
This sequence comes from Euura saliciscinereae, assembly GCA_018420115.1. NCBI lineage: Eukaryota > Metazoa > Arthropoda > Insecta > Hymenoptera > Tenthredinidae > Euura > Euura saliciscinereae. The sequence continues at coordinate 10,735 of JAFFZH010011171.1, read as the reverse complement.
AAAGAACGATGAACGTCAAGAAATTTTTGTTAAATTCAGATGATGCGAACGCCAACTAGGCATCCACCTCTGAACAAAATAATATTTGAATTTAGGTATTCGTAGTCCACGATGCACAACTGTATCAATAAGGTACAACAGGCGATGATAAAACTTTATTGAATATTCAGAATTGATCAGGAATTGACGATTCAAGTACTTGCGTCAATACAATATGAATCAGACTCGACAATCGGGGTAAACGAATCCCGTCATTGAAATGTCCTCTATACCATATCTAGACACGAAAGGACTGAAGATTATCGAAGGCCCGTTGATGCCAGAAGGTGACTTAATTTTGAGCGGAAAAATCATGTCCTGTCTTTAACCATGGAAGGGGTGCACGGGGGAGGCACCGACTCTTCTCCTTTGGATATCATTCTGAACGTCTTTCGGTTTTTGAATCACTGTTTTCGGATAATCAGTGTTTAATCACTAATTATCTGTATCGTAATATTCCTCACGGTATTTTGTATCTAAACATGGTGAGCGACCGACGTTTCAAAACTTTATTGGCACCGCCTCGGAATAAGAACGGTATGCCTTGCAAATTTCATCCAAATCGGTTTAGCGGTCCCAACGGAATCAAACTTTTCATGCAGGTGTTGCAAATAAAAAAACTTTTCCACATGTCACGTGACTCGGAAGGAAAAAGTAATCGTTTTTATAAGGGCCTGTAAATGTCTTTATTGTTTTGTATTCGGAATCTGTGTTGGGAAATGGAAAATATACACGATAAAGCGGATGAATATTTTCGAAATTGATTTTTATTGCTCACAAATCTTATGCAGCTTTACATTATTCTCACTGTGCTGGAAGAAAGTGGTAGTCTCTCGTCCAGCAGATGATTTACGTTCTTCCACAAAAAGTTCTTCAGATTAGCACAAGCGGTTCCGAATATTCCGCTCCGCGATAGCTGCTAAGAAGTGGCCTGCGAAGAGATTCACCAAAATTAGTGAATAAATATTCAGCATCTTCGTATCAGGTGATACTGTCGATGACACTCACCAATAGTCCCTTCCGCTGCTTCGGTTCAGCTGGACTGACATGGGATTTATGATTATCCAGATTTTTCTGAGAAAGTGAAAGTACGATTCAATGGCAATTACCAGAACACATTGAAAGTATAATTTAGGAAATAAGCATATTTTAGTTGATGTTGGGAATAATATAAAAAGTAAAAATATTCAGGATCGTAGTTTAGCAGTACTAAACTGGTGGTACAATTGAAATCAGGGATCGAATGTTGAGTATCAAATACGTTTGCCTAACTGGAGGCTAAGGAAATAGATCAATTTATGAAAGCCCAATCGGAATTTGGTTTGTAGCAAACGATAGATCTCAGTATGACAATTATATTTCTAATGATACGATTGTTTCCGACTTACTAGGGGCAACCGCGATAGCAGCATCTAAAATCGCATCGACTAGGGGATTGATTGAGTCGAATACTTGAGTAAATAAGAACCCATTATTTTTGATCTGATGGATGTTATCTGGAAATTAAAAAATACCTCAATAATTTAGACAGTTTTCAAGTGCTAATTGAGGCGCGATATTCGAGATGGGCACAATCGTCTTCCACTCACATCCGGCTTTCTTTCCAGTTCTTTCCGAATCGTCCATCATTTCGGATCTTACTGTGTTGACAAAACCTGAAATTGGAATACTGAGGTCATGATCAAGTCGGCTTCGACTCTCACTCAGTTCTAACAACAGCTGGATGAAAATCAAGCTAGGCTTGATGTATTTTTCGAATGAGTGTCACTTACCCGCGAATGCCGAAGCAATTCCTGATTTGCTTCCTGAAAATAAAATAGGCGTATCATGACAGAGTGGAAATTCACCAATTGATGCGATATAATGGCAATAAGTGAAAAAAAATAATGAAACATGAAGAATCAAAATAGAAAATCTCGGTCAATCAAAACAATTTCTCGACTTCACCCTGATATGTGAAGCGAACAGTAGATCATAAAAACATTTTTAAAGGGTAAAAGTCGTCTTCAACTCACCCCCGTTACCCGCTAGGATATGAACTACAGCGTTTGAGAAATCTTTTCCGGCTTTCGTCAAAGTATCTGAAATAGAAATAGAGAGGTCCTGAATATCAAACGGAATGATTTTCCAGAACACGGAGACAAAGATAATTCGAGCGTTTTGGTAGACGTATAAATTGGTCAAGTAAGTGTATCCACTCATCACTTACCAGCGTCTGCGTTGGTCATCTTGGAATTGGGATCTGAAAGTAAAATAGGTACATCATGACACTATTGTACTTTGTCAATATTTGACGCATGACTTATAGTAGCTTTGACTTGAATATCTTCATTGGACGACATTGGGTGACATTGTTTTGAACTTACCGGCGGACAGCCGTCTAACATCATGCGCAAGTACTGACAGTCGGCTTTTGACATTTTTCACGCCAGCTGAAATTTAAGCAAAGAGGACTGTGATTAAGTCGTCATTCCGCGGGGCTCGACTCGCTTGAGCTAAATTCGAAAAACAAATTAAATATCTGTCACTATCGAAAATCTCTGTATCTTTAACTTACTGCTGATTCTGTTAGCGTCGGCTGGGTTGACTCCTGAAACAAAAGTCAGGATATCATGACAATACTTGACGAATCGATAGTGGAGCCTGATATGTTGAAAATGGTTTGAATATTCCGTGTAGATAAAATGTAGAGAATAGAATGGTTCCAAACAAAGAGCATAACGTTCAAAAAACAGATTTTATCTATATCGTGATGACGGACGCATAGTTTTTATTTTTAACGATTCAATGAATCTTACCACCTGCAGAACATACGTGCTACAAAATGTTAAGTGTGCTGTTAAATATTTCGTGACACAACACTTAAAAAGTTGATTGCTCTTGACATACATGGTTTCGACGAATGGTCGATTTTCCACTTCGGTACCATTTTACGGTTTTAAATTTTGCTTTCTGTGATACGAAAATGTAGGCATGACAAAATAAGTATGCTGTCAAATATTTCGAGACACAATAGTAGAAAAATTGATTGCTTTTGATATACGTCCATGAGTTCTAATTTGGCTGTTGGAATTGAAATAAATAATTCAAATATTCTCAGTTTGAACATTGTATCCTTGATGTATGGAGAATATTTTACTCCTTGATGAAAAAATATTTCTACGTTTATCTACAGAACAGGTTTTTTGTCACCTGTTGATGATGTGTGTGAATAATTGCAATGCTGACGTGGAAGCTATCGAACCACTTGACTCTCGATTGGTTTTTTTTTTCGTTATTCTCACTTATATATATATATGTATTTTCTAGCGTACCCGATTGAAATAAGTATAAGTGAGGTTTCATTGTATTGGAAAATGGAATGTTCGAGCATGTGCTATTGGTCCTTTTGCTGTTTATAATGGCATAAAGTCGTATAATTTTTTTTTTCCACGCCAATCGCTCTGAAAACGTTCGAAATGTATCAACTGAAATTTCGAGATCGAAAAATGTAAGTGCAATAGGTCGTAAGTTGGGCGGATACGACCTTCTGCTTTTAGAACTGCGATTTCTTTTATCGAATTTTTCGAAACGACGTCGATTTCGATTTTTCTTCGCGTTTTACGAGTTTTTACAACTATTTGGAGTATCATAAAAAATCATAAAAAATGGCGCTTACGACGTTTTGCCTTTACGTTGTTTTTTATTTTTCCTTAAAAATTGTAATGACCTTTTACCAACTTATGACCTTTTGCACTTACATTTTTCGATCTCGTAATTACCAGAACACATTGAAAGTATAATACAAGAAATCATCATATTTTAGTTGATGTTGGAAACAATATAAAAAGTCAAAATATTCAGGATCGTAGCTTAGCAGTACTAAACTGGTGCAAGTGGTACAATTGAAATCAGGGATCGAATGTCGAGTATCAAATACGTTTGCCTAACTGGAGGCTAAGGAAATAGATCAATTTATGAAAGCCCAATGGGAATTTGGTTTGTAGCAAACGATAGATCTCAGTATGACAATTATATTTCTAATGGTACGAGTGTTTCCAACTTACCACGGGCAAACAAAGCATCATCCAAAATCGCAGCGACTAGGGGGTTGATTGAGTCGAATACTTGAGTAACCATGACCACAGTACGATTGATCTGATCGCTGGTACCTGGAAATTAAAAGATATCTCAATAATTTAGACAATTTTCAAGTGCTAATTGAGGCGCGATATTCTAGATGGGCACAATCGTCTTCAACTCACGTCCGACTATCCTTCCAATCCTTTGCGAATCGGTTACCATTCTGATTCTTACGGGGGTGACAAAACCTGAAATTGGAATACAGAGGTTATGATCAAGTCGTCTTCGACTCTCACTCAGTTCTAACAACAGCTGGATGAAAATCAAGCTACGCTTGATGTATTTTTCGAATGAGTGACACTTACCCGCGAAACCGGTAGCAATTCGTGGTTTGGTTCCTGAAAATAAAATAGACGTATTGTGACAGACTGGAAATTCACCAATTGCACACGCATGATATAATGGCAATGAGTAAAAAGAATAATGAAATATGAGGAATCAAAATACAAAATCTCGGTCAATCAAAACAATTTCTCGACTTCACCCTGATATGTGAAGCCAACAGTTATAGATCACAAAAACATTTTTAAAGGGTAAAAGTCGTCTTCAACTCACCCCCCTTGCCCCTTAGGATAGAAGCTACAGCGTCTGCGAGATATTTTCCGGCTTCCGTCAAAGTATCTGAAATAGAAATAGAGAGGTCCTGAATATCAAACGGAATGATTTTCCAGAATACGGAGACAAAGATAATTCGAGCGTTTTGGTAGACGTATAAATTGGTCAAGCAAGTGTATCCACTTGTCACTTACCAGCGTCTGCGATGGTCATCCGGGAACCCCTATCTGGAAAATAAAATAGGTACGTCATGACACTATTGTACTTTGTCAATATTCGACGCATGCCTTAGTAGCTATGACTTGAATATCTTCATTGTGTCACATATTGTTTTGAACTTACAGGCGGACATCTGTTTAACATCATCCGCAAGGAATCCCAGTCGTTTTTGGACATTTGTCACGTCATCTGAAATTTAAGTAAAGAGGACTGTGATTAAGTCGTCATTCCGCGGTGCTCGACTCGCTTGAGCTAAATTCGAACGACAAGTGAATATCTATCATTATCGAAAATCTCTGTATCTTTAACCCACCGTTGATTCTGGTAAGCGTGACTGGGTCGATTTCTGAAACAAAAATCAGGATATCATGACAATACTTGACCAATCGAGTGGAACCTGACGTGTTGAAAATGGTTTGAACATTCAATTTCTGAGGTGAGCTGAACTGTCGAAAATGCGATTGAGATCTGCGACGCAGATACTGCGATGAGGAAGGAATTGCGATACGAAAAAGAAACGGTAAAATCTGCGACGAAGAAACTGCAATAAGGCGTCGCGAAGAAGAATCTGCGATGATGGAATCTCCGACGCCGACGATCAACCTCTCATGTTAATCTAACCCGACCCAACCGATGGTGTTGAATACTGCCAGCTATCAGAACTGAGTCTGAAGTGAGATGATAGTGAGAACTGTCAGAGCTTCTGTCAGAATGCTATTATTCTAAAGTCAGCTGAGAACTGTCAGCACTTGGACCTGGGCGATGCAACTTCAAAGGTTGTATTGGGATAAATATACGCAAATTCAAATAAATGATGAAAACTGAGGCTGACAGAACTGACGATGAGCTGTTTTTGGAATGTATGAAAGTCTATCATTTCATTGAACTAAAGATGATAATTTTACTGATGAATTTGACCGATGGGAGATTCAGGATATCGGATAAACATTAACCATATAGAACAAACAATTTTTGACAAGTTCCCGACTGCAGGTCCTCTCGGGAATTTTGAGCAGGGAACGCTAATGGAATTGAACTTTGAGCTTCGAAAAGAGATGATCGCGCAACGAGTGGCTGCTGTCAGAAATGAGTATGAAGAGTTCTGAGATTGGCATACGTCGATCTGTGTAAACACGTTGTGTCTCAATAAACAAAATATCGAGATCACCAGAATATTGCGCCATAGAGCAGAGCAAAATGATGCTCGATTACTGGTGCACTTTTTTTTAAATTTGTCGCAATCGTAGCTACGGATAAAATTTAAAAAAAAAAAGAAAAACAGCAACGTAGCCATCATGGCTTCTATGTTTGAATTTCTCAAGCAAACAGTTCATCTTAGACCCTATTAGTATATTTCGATACAAGAGGCCAAACGAGCGTTTTGCGCACTGCGAGTCTGAAGGCACAAGCCGAGGCGGAGCCGAGGCTTCGTGCGTCCTTCAGACGAGCAGTGCGCAAGAAGCGAGTTTGGCCTCGCGTATCGAACACTGTTTTTCTTTATGAATGTAATGCAAGATCCGAGATCTTGCTCACCGTTTATACGGACGTCCGGAATGGCTGATTGCAGCACTGTGCACGGGGGCGATGCGCGGTATCCTTTCACCGGTGGGCAAAGTACTTTGCCCATCGAGGCGGAGCCGAGACGGTGGGCAAAGTACTTTGCCCACCGGTGAAGGGATTTTGCGCATCGCCCCGTGCACAGTGCGGCAATCGGCCATTTTGGGCGTCCGTAAGCGGTGGGCAAACGAGGATTTTGCATGCATGTGTAAAGAAAAGTCATTTTTCTCGGTCTCAAATACATCTACTTGGCTTCAATGAGTAACAATGTTCTACTGCAACATTATGAGATGTAATTCTCATTTCGGATCTTACTAGATCCAAAGTAAATCTAACAATATCTGGCTGAATATTCATATGGAGCCAACAAGAATTCAGACGTTACATCGGATCAGTTTGAAACACTACGTAGATCCACCCATATACTTGGAGATCCGTATAGAACTGCGATTTCTCAAAATTTAGATCTACGTAGATTATATCAGAACTGATTGTGCGTCTGAAGTGAGTTGACGATGGTGAGCTGCGTTGCGGACTGTTCGCATCACAGTTGTAACTATCAATTTTACATGAGTAGCTCATTATTTTCAATATCCTCAATTTTTATGTTACAAAATGACTATTATTAAATTGCTATTTTAATAATTATTGCTATTGCTAGGGTTACACGAGGTTTCGTGTTCGGGATGTTCATTCAAAATTGCAGGACGTTCAGATGGATAAGGATTCGATTCGCATCGTGTTATGTTCATGATCTTCGAAGCCAACAAGCGAGTTGTAACAGAAAAATAGAAGGGCTGTGCAAATGTTCGATTCTTAAAATAATTCGTTGCGAATCAAATGGGAAAATTAAATTCGAAGATCGAATCGAATTATTCGAAACTTTGAATGATTCGAATTGTCCAAATTTCGAATAATTTGATTCTACTGAAGAATAATTCAAAGCTTCCAGGAAATGAGGATGTTCCGGATAATTGCGACTCTTTAGAGACAATCGTATATATTTTTGACAAATGATCTCAAGTTTTCAGGCTATTCGTACTTAACTGGGACTTCTGACATCGCCCAACTAAATACCTTACGATTCTTTCCATTCTATATATTCATTCCAAGGAGGATCCAACCAGGAAACGTACTTCGCACTCAAACAACGACTACTACAAACCAGGCAGGAGATATAAATCATTTTTGGCCCAAATTCGATCATTTCGCAAGAATCTTACACTGGCTCCTTCTCAACTGTTTCCTGGACGTGCACATCAATTTTTAAGGTATTATATATTCATCAATGTGGGAGCCAGTCCATTTTCGAGAAAGATGGGGGAGATTTCTTGTTCACGTGAAGTTCGCATCTCATTGTTAGTCATTTTCGATAGGGTACATTAATACCTCTTGTCATATCCAAGCTGCGTGGAAAGATCGATCATTCAATTCAGAAATTGATCTTCGTTAACAGATTTTCTTCCCATAATACATTTTCTCACCTCTAAAATCTTTGCTGAGAAAGATGGATTTGAAAAAATAAAACCATAGAGCTCTTGAGCAGTTTGGGTTTGACCGGAACAATTGAGATGCAAAAAGTTCGAAGACTTGAAAAGAAGGAGGGTTTTTGAGAAAATTAGAAATTGATGAACAACAATTGGGTACATATTTTTTTTCATCAATTTTCAACTCAAGTAATTGTAATTTGTCCGAAAATTATTCTCCTCAACATGGATTAACATGAATTTCGGATTTGAGCGAAATTGGAACTTATGAGACCGAAGCTGATTATCATCTTTGCAATTGTTCGTGGTAGATCGTTGATGGAGCGCGGATGTGTTTCTTGGTTCGAAACTACACGTACGAAATTTTTTCAGATTTGTAGCAACGGCCCATAGGAAAAAAAACTCAACTTAGTGAGCGAGCGTAGAAAGTGTAATTCTCGATTCGAACAACAATAAAATGTTCTGAATTCGGACCGAATAATGCGCATACTCGACTAACTAAAATTATTTCCTCGATTATTTCAATCTTTGAAAGTGTCAAATTTTAGAAGGATCCAAATCTCCAAATAATTCGAAGAGTTCGAAAATTACGATTAGTTCGAATAGTGCGGATAGTGCGGATGGTTCGGAATGTTCGAGTTATTCGAAATCACGAATTATTCAAAAATTCGAATTATTTGCAATCTCTAACTATTCGAAAATTCGAGTTACTCGGAAAATCGAATTATTCGAAATCTTGAACTAAATATACGATTCCATTCGATTCGAATACTATAGTCGCACAGCTCTAAAAATAGTCCATTTTAATGATAAGGAAGACAACCCACGATACAAGTTATGAGACAATCTTCATCATTTCGAGAATCTCAGAATTCGAGAGCGCGGGCTTCGTATCGGCTAGTAGCATAAAATGTAGAGAATAAAATGGTTCCAAACACAGAGCATAACGTTATAAATTCGAACAACAAGTGAATACCCGTCATTATCGAAAATCTCTGTATCTTTAACTTACTGTTGATTCTGGTACCCGCGAATAGAAAGTGGACTCCTGAAACAAAAATCAGGATATCATGACAATACTTGACGAATCGAGTGGAACCTGACGTGTTGAAAATCGTTTGAAGATTCCGTGTAGCATAAAATATAGAGAATAAAATGGTTCCAGACAAAGAGCATAACGTTCAAAAAACACATTTTATCTATATCGTGATGACGTACGCATAGTTTTTATTTTTAACGATTCAATGAATCTTACCACCTGCAGAACATACGTGATACAATATGTTAAGTGTGCTGTTTTAACATTTATATCGCGTGTCTAATAGCATAAGGTCGTAAACGCCAAAAACGCGATTTTGGTGGCAAAAGGTCGTATAATTTTTTTTTCACGCCATTCGCTCTGAAATCGGTCAAAACGTATAGATCAATTGAAATTACGAGATCGAAAAATGTAAGTGCAAAAGGTCATAAATTGGGCGGATACGTCGTTCTTTCATTACAATTTTTAAGGAAAAATAAAAAACAACGTAAAGGCAAAACGTCGTAAGCGCCATTTTGATTTTTTTTTATTTCTCGTGATTTTTTTAAATAGCCGTAAAAACTCGTAAAACGCAAAGATAAATTGAAAGAACGACCATTTAAAAAAATTCGATACAAAATATTGGTAGTTAAGGTGAAATGAAAGTCACGTGACCTCGATATGATTTACACTTGGAATTTTCAAACGCTATTTTCTCAGCCAAAACACATTCGATTGATGTGAAATTGATATCAGTGACGTAGAAAAACTGAATGAAAAACTGAATGCCTGCCAATCGTGGATTTTCGAAAATCGAAAGACATAATCAGAATTTTGTGTAACAATATTGTTCTGTAACCCAAGGAGGTGCTGCCCCTCGTGGAGAGAGGCAGAACTTCCTTGGATTGTGGAACAATATTGTTCAAAAACTGTTATTACGTCTCGATTTTCGAAAATCCACGATTAGCAGGCCCTTCATTGAGTTTTTCTACGACACTGATATCAATTACACATCAATGGAATGTGTTTTGGCTGAGAAAATAGCGTTTGAAAATTCCACGTGTAAATCATGTCGAGGTCACGTGACTTTCATTTCACCTTAAAAGCAGAAGGTCGTGAGCGCCATTTTGATTTTTTTTATATCTCACGATTTTTTTTAAATAGCTGTAGAAACTCGTAAAACGCAAAGATAGATTGAAGGAACGACCATTTAAAAAAATTCGATAAAAAATATTGGTAGTTAAAAGCAGAAGGTCGTATCCGCCCAACTTACTACGTTTTGCACTTACATTTTTCGATCTCGTAATTTCAATTGATACGTTTCGAATGTTTTCAGAGCGATTGACGTAGAAAAAAAATTATACGACTTTATGCCATTATAAACAGCAGAACGTCGTATAATGGCGCTTACATCCTTATGTCATTCGACACGCGATATTTCGAGACACAATACTTGAAAAATTGATTGCTTTCGATATACGTCCAGTTGGAATTGAAATCAATAATTCAAATATTCTCAGTTTGAATATTGTATTCTTGTTCTATCGAGAATATTTTACTCCTTGATGCAAAAATATTTCTACGTTTATCTACAGAAAAGGTTTTTTTCACCTGTTGATGATGTGTCTGAATAATTGCAATGCTGACGTGGAAGCTATCGAACCACTCGACTCTCACATAGTTTTTATGTATGTATACTTATATGTATGTATTTTCTAGCGTACCCGATTGAAATATG
>JAFFZH010011170.1:0-68245 GCA_018420115.1 Euura saliciscinereae | reverse complement strand
TCATAACTTGTATCGTGGGTTATCTTCCTTAGCATTAAAATGGACTATTTTTAGAGCTGTGCGAATATAGTATTCGAATCGAATTGAATCGTATATTTAGTTCTAGATTTCGAATAATTCGATTTTCCGAGTAACTCGAATTTTCGAATAGTTAGAGATTTCAAATAATTCGAATTTTTGAATAATTCGTGATTTCGAATAACTCGAACATTCCGAACTATCCGCACTATCCGCACTATTCGAACTATTCGTAATTTTCGAACTCTTCGAATTATTTGAAGATTTGGATCCTTCTAAAATTTGACACTTTCCAAGATTGAAATAATCGAGGAAATAATTTTAGTTAGTCGAGGATGCGCATTATTCGGTCCGAATTCAGAACATTTTATTGTTGTTCGAATCGAGAACACTTTCTACGCTCACTCACTAAGTTGAGTTTTTTTTCCTATGGGCCGTTGCTACAAATCTGAAAAATTTCGTACGTGTAGTTTCGAACCAAGAAACACATCCGCGCTCTATCAACGATCTACCACGAACAATTGCAAAGATGAAAATCAGCTTCGGTCTCATAAGTTCCAATTTCGCTCAAATCCGAATGAATCTTACAAAAACACTTGTATTTTCTCAACGCGCACACCAATTTTCAAGATCCTATGTCGATTGATGTAGGAGTTGATCCACCTTGGGGAGAATAATTTTCGGATAAATTACAATTACTTCAGTTGAAAATTGATGAAAAAAAATATGTAGGTACCCAATTGTTGTTCATCAATTCTTAATTTTCTCAAAAACCTTGCGTCTTTTCAAGTCTTCGAACTTTTTGCATCTCAATTTTTCCGGTCAAACCCAAACTGCTCAAGAGCTCTATGGTTTTATTTTTTTAAACCCATCTTTCTCAGCAACGATTTTAGAGGTGAGAACACGTATTATGGGAAGAAAATCTGTTAACGAAGATCAATTTCTGAATTGAATGATCGATCTTTCTACGCAGCTTGTATATGACAAGAGGTATTCATGTACCCTATCGAAAATGACTAACAACGAGATTCGAACTTCACGTGAACAAGAAATCTCCCTCATCTTTCTCGAAAATGGACTGTCTCCCACATTGATGAATGTAATACCTTAAAAATTGATGTGCACGTCGAGGAAACAGTTGAGAAAGAGCCAGTGTAAGATTCTTGCGAAATTCGAATTTGGGCCAAAAATGATTTATATCTCCTGCCTGGTTTGTAGTAGTCGTTGTTCGAGTGCGAAGTACGTTTCCTGGTTGGATCCTCTTTGGAATGAATATATAGAACGGAAAGAATCGTAAGGTATTTAGTTGGGCGATGTCAGAAGTCCCAGTTAAGTACGAATAGCCTGAAAACTTCAGATCATTTGTCAAAAATATATACGATTTTCTCTAAAGAGTCGCAATTATCCGGAACATCCTCATTTCCTGGAAGCTTTGAATTATTCTTCAGTAGAATCAAATTATTCGAAATTTGGACAATTCGAATCATTCAAAGTTCCGAATAATTCGATTCGATCTTCAAATTGAATTTTCCTATTTGATTCGCAACGAATTATTTGAAAAATCGAACATTTGCAAAGCCCTACTATTTTTCTGTTGCGACTTGCTTGTTGGCTTCCTCTGGCCACTTCTGTGAATCATTCGCACGTAGCACAAGCGACGATCCAGAAACCACTTTCAATTCAAACCTAACAATCGAAAAATTAACGTCTCAGGCTTTAATAGTGATACGAAACCGACCTTTATTCCCCGTGTTCGATGTAGAATCAAACCTTAATCACGAACGAATGCGATGTTATCCTTCGAATCTGAGAATCAAATATTTCGCATATTGGACCTATTCAAATCATTCAAAGTTTCTAATGATTTGAATAGATCTTCAAATTGAATTTCACTATCAGATTCGCGACGAATAATCGAACATTCGCAGAGCCATGCTATTTTTCTGTTACGACTTGTCGTGGCCATTTCTGTAGGTCATTCTATTCGCACGAACCACGAACGATGGTCCAGAAATCATTTTCAATTCAAACCTAAAAAATCTAAAAATCACTCATTTCACAACGTTAATTTTGCCGTGCTAAAGAATACCTATGCTCACAAATTGACGTCTCAGGCCTTGAATATGATACGTAACCGACCTATTTTCCCCGTTTTCGATGAAGAATGAAACTTCAATCAGGGACGAATGCAGTCAGTGGTACGCGAGAGCTAACTTCTTCCGTTGACCGGAAGAATCAAGAAGGCCAATATATTTCAGCTATCCGAACCGTACGACGAAGATCATGAACACAAATCGTTGCGAATTGAATATTTATTTATTCATCCGATCGTCGTGTTGTTTTGACGTAAGTTTTAGATTCATGAAATGAATTCGTCGTCATCATCGTTATCACCAATGTTTATGAATGATAAAGAATATTCCTCATATATCCATTATCCGAGTGAAGTACAAAGAGCCTGAAAACTTCAGATCATTTGTAAAAAATATATACGATTGTCTCTGAAGAGTCGCAATTATCCGGAACATCCTCATTTTCTGGAAGCCTCGAATTATTCGTCAGTAGAATCAAATTATTCGAATATTCGAACTCCTCTAATCACTAAAAGTTTCGAATAATTTGATTCGATCTTCAAATTAAATTTTACTATTTGATTCGCAACGAATAATTTAAAAATCGAAAATTTGCACAGCCCTACTATTTTTCTGTTACGACTTGCTTGTTGGCTTCCTCTGGGCACTCATGGAGGTCATTCGCACGAACCACGAACGACGATGCAGAAATCGTTTTCAATTCGAACCTAAAAATCGAAATATTATTAATTTCACAGGGTTAATTTTTCCGTGCTGAAGAATCTGATTACGAATTCACGTCTCAGGCCTTGATAATGATACGAAACCGACCTTCATTTCCCGTGTTCGATGAAGAATCAAACCTTAATCGCGAATGAATGCACTTTTAACCCTCGAAGCTGTCAGTCGTACACGAGAGCAAACTTCTTTCGTTGACTTAAAATCAAGAAAGCCAATATATTTCAGCAATCAAAACCGTAAGACGAAGATCATGAACATAACAAGATTCGAATTGAATTCTTATCCACCCGAACGTCCTGCAATTTTGAATGAACATCCCGAACACGAAACTCGTATAACCCTTTGCTTCATCGCCACTGACATCCAAAATAATGACACGCGAGTCAACGAAAATACAATTGACGCGCGAAATTCGACCAGCAATATCTCGATACGATCTCGAGTCTCGAATCGAACCAACCAATCGGCGCCAAGAGAATGCGACAACAATCGGTGCGAGTATTCGAGTTCGAGCGGTCCTGGCTCTTTTAAGATTGGATCGCACATTGTAGAATGTTTGGAGTCAGAGAAAGAGAGAGACAGACAATATATTTTTTTGCTCCTTTTGCGGTTTCCACTCTTGACGAAGTTATAGAACAAGAACAATGAAGACCCAGGGGGTGAGAAATGTGACGTGTAAGAACTCCCGAATCTCCGTAAACGATCTTCTCGAGTTTAGCGGTAGACAGAATATAGTGGCTGTTAACGAAAAAAAAAGAGAGATCCTAAATGTATGTTTAAAGACACGGTTCTAAAGCACTCCGTTAGCACCCGGCAATCTCTTAAATTCTGAACAATATCGTCATAAATTTGAGTGAAGTGGGCAAAAAGAAAAATTTATCCTTTCTCAAAGCGAAAAAAAGGAAAAATCTCAATTTTCAAAGTATCTGAAAAAAATATATATACTGTCAATATTTCAACCTCCACCACTGCTCGCCATCCTCTCGTCGTTCCCACAGCCCTCTTTGAGCCCGTCAATCCAGGAGGCTCTTAAACAGTGATTCAACACCGGTCATAAGATCATGAGATCGGGGGATGAAAAGAAGGAAAAAAAAATTAAAAAAGGAACGAGCACCTCGCGCGTTCCTCGTTAGCCTTGAGGTATACCTATATATACGTCGACGTTACCAACCCAGATTCATGATGAAGATCTTGGTGCTGCTCCAGAGCCAGTAACGATCCCCCTGCCACCCAGCCACACCGACCCTGTTCATCTCATGTAGGGACAGCCGCCGAACCAACCCGGCGTATATTTCGGCTTGGCTTGCCGCGAGTCATGATAAAAAACGAGAAGATGAAGAAAAAAGGAAAAATATAGGGAAAAAAATGACCCGTCGCGATTTCAGGAGACTGCGGTCTCGTAATTCGGTGAAGGACAGTTTTATACGTGCAAAATTGGGTCTTTGTGTGTGTGTCTATGTTCAGCATGACATGCCACGTTCACGGTGGAATTACGGCGATAATTAAGATTTGCACCCGGGTCAGACCGCCGCGCCGGCGGGAATGTAATCCTGAGATTTTCTAAGAAGATCGAAATTGGCCGGCTTAAAGAAACTGCGAAAGAAAAGAAAAAAGCATCCACGAAATAGGAGGAAAAAGCTCATTCACCGTGATCGAATACTACTCGACAAATCGTTTGTGTGGTCGAGGTTTGCCCACAAATTCGATGTCACTTGGTCAACTGAAATTAAGAAATATCTGTTGTCATCGATGATGCAACGATTTTCCTATTCCTTGTAATAATTATATAATCACCGACACTAAACGAGTAACGAGACTGTCCATTAATTGGATCCTGATTCTAAAGGCTGCAGTACAGGATTTAATGACCTTACAATTAGAAATCAACCATTATCATTTTTTATCCAAATACATTTAACGAGTCACAACATTGATCAACACACACGAGTGACTTTAAGAGGAACTAGGCAGGTTATGACCGCTGAAAGTGGGGTAAAAAATTCAAATGTCGTTTATGAAGAATTAAGAAAAATACGCAATTTTTCTGTTTCGAATTGTTTGTCACATTTTTGTCGATAAAAATCAAATACGCAATAGACTAAAGAAAAAAATGCTATTTTCTTGAATCTAGGCTCTCCCTTGAAGTCTGTATATCATCGATTAAAATACAAAAATCTTCATCACTTTTCTAGAAAATTTCATGCACTTTCGAATTAGTTTTTGTCACTTTTTACTTGGGATCAAACGAGAGGTGAATTCGGATCTAATCGACAGGTGAACCACTTTCGAAGTCCGGTGTAAAGGGGTTCGCGAAGTCCCAGAAGTTCCAAGAAGTCTCTCAGAGTCCTTCGAAATCGTTTGACGTCGAACAGATTCGAACAGATTCCGTGTTATTATTTTTCGAGGTCAGAATGGACGTTGACGGTGAGGTTGAACTTTCAGTCCGGTTAAAACATGAAGAGGGTATCTGCAGAGGAGCGTTTCGAAAGTTTGCCTCGAGCGTCGAGACAGACGACTCTGAGCAAAGCCTCGAAACTTTAAGCGGGCTTAAACCAAATAATTGCGGAACGTGCACAAGGAAGGATTTCATACTCTCGGATATATATAATTATTATAAATTTGTTTGCGGTACGGGTGTGTACACGAACCCGTGGAGAGCTTGTTTACACACGTACGCGTAGACAACTAATACTATCTTGTACCCAAGTTGCAGAGTCGGGTTCGTTCTCCAATTACCGATCACCTCAACCCTTATTCATTTTTATTTACTCCACTTTAGTGTTTTTTATGCGATATAATGATCATTGCGGAAAAATTGTCCCCCCGTGGAATCGTCCAACGTCGGTGACTCTGCAATAATTATCGTCATTATTATCCTTTCAAAGAAACCAGACACTGAATACTGCTACTAAATCGCCACGTTACCGCGCTTAGGTACAGCGGTTAATTCAAGTCGGGCTTTTATACCTTTGTAACGAATCGAATTAGAAAAAGCAGTCTGCGCAAATTGAAATTCTCTGATTACAACCTTTGTTCTCTCTTTCGCTCCCGCTCTGCATCGCTACGCCAAAAACACAAAAAGCGACGGAAATTACGCTCTCTATGCACTCGAGATTAATCTCGTTGAAAAAAAAAACGACGAAAAAACCTCGTTTATTTTTTCCATTCCATTAGAATTTCAACAAGCTTTTGTCTCTTACTCTTACAACTTGATGAAAAGTTTTCGGAAAATTTGTATACAAATACAACGAATCGACAATTCTGATATGGCTTCGTTCTTGTTCTACTATTTGTAGCAAAGTTTTGGCCTAAAATTTATCGACGGACCTTTGTCGCGGGGCTTGAGGTGGGAGAGCGAATCCCACCGCTGCCACCAAAGTCCTGATACCCGAGTTTTTTTTTTAGCGACAGAGTTTGGCGAAATATATTCGAGTCTGACGAGGAAATGAGGTGAAAATGGTGAAAAATGGATCTGTAATGTTTCGACCGTTAAAATTTTGATCAATTAAAATGTCAAAAGCGTCGATCGTGTTGGGAGTCTGACGTAACAGTATCCGTGATACGCCGCCATTTTTCACCCCCGTCACACCGTCACCGAAGGGATGCCCCTTCGCTTCGGGGAATACTGCGTTGGCTACCGGAACTAATGACTCGCGAATACCCCAGAGTTGGGGGGGCGCTTAAAACTCACTTATCGTCGAACCCTTTTCCCTTTTTCGGGTTGCAGCGCGAAAAGGAGAGAGAAAAATCGAGGAAAAATGAAGGAGCGTTATTTTGATGAAATGTTCGTTCGGTCCAGAATCAAAGATGGATTTCCTCCACCGATTTTATGAGACACCTGTTTTAGAGCCTCGGTTGGATCGGCCATTAAAGCGTGGAAGAAATCGTGTACTTGGTTTTCTTTTTCAGAAGCGGAATAAAGTGCCAGGAAAAATCGAACGACCTTTCGCCGAGACTGTCTTTGTCCTACCCTTGTCTCTTCGGATTTTCTCTTTCATTTGTTTACGATTTCGGAAAAGTCGTGGGATATACGTTCCGGAATGTGTGTGCGGATAGGGGGGACGACGGAGGATCTAGAAAAAATTTGGGAAAAAGCTGGTCTCTCTCGATATTACCTACCCACCCCGCATCTAACCGCAAAAGAGAAAAAAAATGAGAAGAGAACTTAAAACCTTGGAGAAAAATAAAGTTTACAGAAAAATTCCACTTCGTAAAGCCTTCGGTATTTCAACCCTTTGCGCAGATGAAAAGTAAGATACGAGAATGCGATTTTCTTTTTTTCTGTGTGTGTGTGTGCGTGCGTGTGTGTAATTTTATCAACGGTAAACTTTCGTCGCGTATATTAAATTTTGTATTCTTTCGTAGAGTAATTGAGATGTCTATATCGTCTCTTCGACCTTTCAATATTTGTACGGGTGCGGGTTGTATTCATATTTACCGAATGACGAAGAGACACGCGATGTTTGCTGAGAATGAGATAGCGAGAAATTAAAAATGGAAATTAAGATCTGACATCGTTCGTCCGTAGAATAAATTTCGAATAACTGTACGAGAGCTGAAATTGTGGTTTGATGAAAAATTCAACACCGACGCCTTGACCCGAAACCATTTTTGTATCCTATATTAAATTCTGTACAGCATCGTGGGGGATGAATTTTTTGGAGAAGGAAGGAAAGAATGTAAGCGGGAATAACGGTAAGGGTAGAGCAAAAATCTGTTTTCAAAGAAGTATTGTTATCTCGTCAAACGATTATCCCCTGTAACGCGGGACAAGAACTGTCGTTTCAGAAGAGCAGGTCAACGTGTGGATAACGTACGTAGTAAGCGGATGATTTATCATCGATATTTTCGCGACTTAAATTTACATAGAATATGTCGAAAAAATGGTATATTACATTATGCACCAAGGAAAAGAAGCAGGTGTTTTTTGTCGATCGCCGATTTTGCAGCACGAGTTGCAATTGGAGAGTGTAAACGAGTTCTGCAAGATGCGCGAGACAAAACACCAGCTGCTTCCTTACCATGGCACAGGGGCAGCACTTTCTCGGTTTATTTCACCGTTACTATGGTTACGAGACTTTTTTTTCCCTGCTGCCAGAGTTTTTTTTTCCCGCTGGCAAGTTTATTTCCCCGGTAAAAAAACTGTGACTTCCATCCCGTTAAGAACGGCAAAAAACATGAGTTTTCAATGCATGTGTGGTAGATAAATTAATTTCCTACCTGCTTGCGGAAAATATCTGATATTGAATGCTTTACATACTTACCACGTGTGTCTATAATTGAGTCATTGGGGTTTCTACACATTTGTACTTGCCTTGGTGATAGACGATCAGTAGTAATTGATTCACTCGTGCAGTTGGTGAAAAAGGTGATGTTTTTTCCCGTGTAGATTTTATTCGATATGAGTATAGGATTGACGTTCATGCAGCGAAAATCCGATAAACTTTCGTGAGAATGTAGTTGATTAATTCGATATTTGCACGGGATGGTAGTTTGCGAAACGTAAGTCGGATATTGAGAAACAACCCTTATTCGTGTTCAAAGAGAATCAACCGAGGAATGGAATGGAATATTCATATCGAATACTCAGTGGTTATATTTCAGACTGTCATATTCCTCGCGATGAGAAGATAAATAGCCTACTTTCAACGTTGCTAAAAGAGATACTGAACTAGGAGAGGGTCGGAGGAAACGGAAATTTGCTGATTTTTGGCTATTAACGAGATATGATTTATTCAGCTACTTCAAAGCTTTGTTCTAGACGAAAAACTGTCCATTCACAACCAAATAATGACGAAATGGTCATGGGAGTGGTGCGCTAGGAGCCATTATCGCTCGGTGCGATAAGTTGAGGTGATTCGAGTACCTGAAGTACCAAGTAAACGCAGAATACTTTTGAATTTCTAGTTTTTCCCCGATAGTATCGTCAATGAGCTACGTAATCACGTCAGAGCCAACACCTTCACGCTTTCATAGTGTGATTCGGGTATTTTTGTTCATAAAATTGCATGACAGGGTGAAACGGGAGGCTCTGGCGCAGTGCTTGCATCTTAAGTGACCGAATTTCTCTTCCATTTGAAACCCATAAGTGGATCAGACCGAAGGCATTTGGTGCTCTTTGTGAACCCACGAGGAATATTTCGGTGCCGATGACGACAATAATGATGAGAATCGCAATTATAGGATAAACGATTGTAATCAGCGGTTCTGTAACATTGATTCAATTTTTATCTCAATTCAATATTCATTGAGATCGCAGATTTTCCACTCATAATCAAAATACACTTGTCGTATTGATTTTTAGCCATGGTCCCTGTTGTGGCCGAACCTTTTCGCAAACGAAGAACGTCGCGCCGTCTGGCAAAAGTAATTTTCTCTGCTCAACGGTTCAAATCACAAGATTTCGTCATGGTAATAGCTAGATAATTGTTCGAAGTGGACGATTTTTTATTGACCATGAAACGTGATTTATTGGGTTTGGGACACTAAAATCCCCGGTTTACCCGACTCTTTCCTGAAGAAGTAAAATTACAGCTCAACAGTTTGGGAAGCATATGACTCCTGAGGAACCGGTGTTGATCGCACTTATTGATCGCCTTATTGTCAAACAGAAATTGACAAGGGTGAAAAATAAGTGGAACGAGAGGCCTCGTGGGTGTCAAGGTAGGGCTGCCAAGTGCGGGAACTAAACCAATAAATATGTAATTTGTCAAGAAATGTAATAACCGTGAGGCGCTCCCCATCTCGCCTCTCGCCTCTCGCCGTTTCGGCTAAGGGAGAAAAACTCGGCGTATCTTTTGAATCTACAGCGTATCTACAGTAAGCCCCAAGATCGAGACGGAGACTCGGAAAAAAAATGTCTTCCCTTTATTTCCATTTTATCTTATTTTTCTTTCCTTTTTATTCCCAAGTCCTCTTTCTACTTCTTGGAAACAAGGTTCCGGCTCTTAGCGTGTTTCTCAATAATAAAAATAAAAATGTCCAATTCCTACTACCTCGAAAACTCTTATTGAACTTGTTATAAATAATTCCCTCCACTATTCGTTCGTTTACCGGATTCATAATATCCGTCGCCACTTCAGACTGGTAATGGGCTTGCATTTTTATTTACTTTGCCTCGACAAACACTGGGCTATTGAATATATTATTCACACCAATTCATTCCTATAGAGTATCTATACATGCTGCTTCTACCTTGGAATAATTCTTTTATCACGTCTCATTCGATGCTGTAATAACGCGATTAAATCAGAGAGAAATAATGTAGAGAATTCAAGGGGAAAAAATTAAAATAAAATATGGCAATAAATCATTTTTCATTTAGATGTGGAATCTGAAAATTGTATATTACACGAGTATATTCTATAAAAAAGTAAGAAAAAGAATGAGGCAATAATCAACGTAGGGAAATAAAATTGAATTTTTATTACACAAGAACGAGACGAGGTTAAATTAGTAGTGAATTGGAAAAAGAAGAGAAAAAAAAATTAGCCATGGTAATTCGGTAACGAGAAATGTGCTCTGTGTTAGGTTGGTATAGAAAATATATAGAAAATACGTGCGCTGAAAACGTCAGTTTGTTAAGCCATCGCATCGGTAAAACGTGGAATAGAAGGTTTATCCGATATTTCTTCTCTTCGTTTATTCCTTTTTTTTTCATTTCATTTTATTCCTCCTTTCTTTCTTTCGTTATGGGAATCAGGTGCGAGTCAGACTTGATGTACACGAGGGTGCAGAAGCGTTATACGCGAGCGGATTTTTAAAAGCTTTAAAACTTTCGCAGCATAGCAGAGAGAAAGAGAGAGATAAATATCAACTTGAGTGCCGGAACGAGACGAAAAAAAAACTCGCACCAGAAAAATATATGACATAGAGGCTTTAAAAAATGAAAAAAAAAATCTGGGTATTTTTTAGACGCAAACTCGGCACGACAACGTTGTTCCTCGTTTGCAAACCATATACCCGCATAGACGTTAGGGATAAAAGCAGCGGAGAAGAAAAAAAACACAGTTGACCGAAAATAACGACAACGCGTATAGAGGCAAACTGACAGCTACGAAGCCAATTTCGAATACTTTTCGGCAACCTTTTCGGGTCCCTTTTTATTTTTTGGTCGTTCAAAAAGGAAGAAAAAAAAACTTGGCTATCCTTGCGGAAATTCTAATACCGGATGTGGTCCGCGTACCGCAGCGATATGGAAGGCAGATGTATCGCATGAAATAAAGAATAGGGGAAAAGAATCGTTTCAACATCCTTCAACGTGTTGGGGGGGGGGGGGGATGAGATAAATTTTCATCTCTTCGTTCTATCGGTATTCCCTGGAATAAAAAAGAGAAAAGAAAAAAAGAAACACGATGGTATATAAGAGAAAAGTGGAAACAGAAAAACGAGCTTTTTGAACGATTAACGCTCTTCTCTCATGGGTTTTAGATCCACCGTTCCGAGTTACCCGGTAATAAGGGTTCAAGTTTCATCGTTTCACTTGCATCGGACTGCAGTCGGCTGGATACCAATGGAAACTACATGAGGGCTGAATTGTTTTCCGAGCATAAAAAGCCCTCGTCCCCATCGTCCAGTTATCGGATTCCGCTCAACCCGTTCGCTCGACCGTCACATCTACCCCCTGGGTCCGGGGGTGGGGGGAGTATAATACAGGAATTCTTTCCACCCGAATAAGTCTAAACAATGAAAAACAAAAGCTCGACGGGAACTACCGAATCGAAAGAGATACTTTTTTTGTTTGTTTTGAGATAACCGAACCGTTTTACCAACGATTAGGCCGACGATATCTTCTTTTTGTTTCCTTCTTCGCCACCAGCATGGTAAATTTCCGGTGTAAAGAGGACCGAAATATACCGTCGATTCCCTCGATTATTTCACGCCTCGTTGATTAACGACAAAACCTCGGCCAGAAATTTATCATGAAATGCCAATAGCTCGGATTGGCTGGAGCGAATGTTAATTTTGTCACAATAGAATAACTTTTGCAAAGAATTGCTAATTGGGAAACTGGGTTGAAATTTAAAGTAGGTACATGATTTGAGCTTCATTTCGAGAGGAAATTTTTTTATTCAGCTAATATCAAAACCACGAAGGAAAACGGCGAAAACAGTCGGACCCAAAGGAAGTCTCCAAATTTTCCCACGGCATCAATTTTTGATGGATTTAAGTTATGCCAAAATATCAAGCTTTTAACTTCTTCGTCATTCTGACAATGAACGACGTTTTTCCACCTTGCTATCGGGAGCTATCATGTATAGCTCAAACAATAATGATACGAAAATACCTTTTCGATCGGCGCTTTTCTAAAGCTCAATTCCACTGCGTCTGAAAGCGACAATTTTCAAGATAAATCGGAATTTCATTTTTGAAAACGAAGCTTTAGCCGCGTGCTTCGGAAGTCGAAGTATCGATTATTTATCGTTCGATCGCCAACGAGGTTTGCGGCTAGTTTGATCGTACCCGAAGTTCTGTCCTTGGCTTTTCAATTCCGTACGACAAGAGGTAAATCGAGAGAAGTTCGTCCGGAACGTTTGAGACGGTCTCTCCGCGGTGCAGCGGATGCAGTTGGCGGGGTTTGGCTACCCTCTACGGTATTGAAATTCCGAGTGGATTCCTAGTCAGTTAGCGAGCAGAGAATTTGGAAACCGCTTGACTGCATCCCCCCGAGCGAATCCACCCCTGTTTCACGCCGTGCATCGCCCTGGCGCAGTACCCACTAAAGTACTAACGATAATTTAATGGCAAGCGGGGTAGCTGAACAGCGGTTTGTTTTCCCAGGCTTTTACCGTGCCGTAGGTACCGCAGGAGTCGCAGTCTCTACACCCCCTGGCGACATTCTACTATGGGATATCAATTTCTTGCTCGTTTAGTATTTCACTGCTATCGGAAAAGGCACACGATTCATCATTTCAATGGGAAATATCCACCCCAATAAACATTGCAATTTAAATCTCATTCTATTTCGTTCTCACTAGTCGTTAGCTACGAAATCTACAATCGAATTCCTACCCCGTCGTTTCAATAAATATTTTCTAAGGAAATTAGAGGAGCATTGGAACGGTTAGGTTTTATCCTATTTTTTGCATCACATGGAAAATAGCGAAAATAAGACAAAATTGCTGAATCTGATTCTTCAGACTTTGAAATCGTTTTCAAACTCCAGAAAAAACGCCTCTATAAAATTAATGGATGACGAAATTCATCAGATCCTGGATTATTTGTTCTGAAAGGAAGATAGGGTTTTCTCTGTTGTCACGCGTGATTACTCGAGTGGAAATTATTGACGCATGAAGAAGCTGATGGTTGAAATTTATAGTTGGCTATTTCTTCTCAGCAGATTGTCGGGCTGTCATCCCGTTTTTTTTCCAGCGTAAGAAAAACGCGTAGGATCGCTTCCAAACTTTAAAGATTGGAAGTTTGTGAAAAAAAATAATTCAAAAACATATCTTCGCCATTTTTCGTGTAGTAGTTTTTGCCTTACTCCCGCAGACCGACGATCTGCAACCCTCCTAAATTTTTTTCTGCGGCGGCCCCAGTATCGATCCGAAGAACCCCTGAGATCGATAATTCTCTTTCGGAACCGAGTTGTCGAAAACAAAACGTGTGACTTTTTAGGGAGCCATTAAAAAAGTAGTTTAATGACTGAGCCTTTCGAAAGCTTCTCGCTTCTTATTCAAGTTTCAAAGTGTATAAATGTAGGGGAGAGTCGGGGGAAACGGGGATTTGCTGATTTGCCAAAATCAGTCAAAATCTAGCAATCTATAATAGCTATATTAGCAAGATACGATCTGTTCAGCGACTTCATAAGTTTGTTACGGATGAAAAACTGTACATTCACAGGCAAAAAATGACGAAATGTTCACGGGACTCGTGTGCTAGGAGCCGTTATCGTTCGGTGCGATAAGTTGAGGTGATTCGAGTACCTGAAGTACCAAGTAAACGCAGAATACTGTTGAATTTCTAGTTTTTCCCCGAGATAGTATCGTCAATGAGCTACGTAATCACGTCAGAGCCAACACCTTCACGCTTTCATAGGGTGATTCGGGCATTTTTGTTCATAAATTTGCATGACAGAGTGAAACGGGAAGCTCTGGCGCAGAGCTTGCATCTTAAGTGACTGAATTTATCTCCCATTTGAAACCGATAGTGGATCAGACCGAAGGCATTCGGTGCTCTTTTTGAACCCACGAGGAATATTTCGGTGGCGATGACGACAATAATGACAAATCGCAATTATAGGATAAACGATTGTAATCAGCGGTTCTGTAACTTTGATTCAATTTTTATCTCAATTCAACATTCATTGAGATCGCAGATTTTCCATTCAGAATCAAAATACATTTGTGGTATTGATTTTTAGCCATGGTCCCTGTTTTAGCCGAACTTTTTCGGAAACGAAGAACGTCGCGCCGTCTGGCAAAAGTAATCTTTTCTGCTCAACGGTCAAATCACAAGATTTAGCTAGATAATTGTTCACAGTGAAAGATTTTGTATTGTCCGCATGAAACCTGATTTATTGGGTCCCATAAAGATCCCCATTTAACCGAGCTCAGCTCCCATACTCCTTGTAAAAGTGAAGAATTCTCAGTTCCAGCTGAAGAATGTTCACCCGACGATGCAATCACAAGTGCATATAAACTGCCTACCACATAGCACCGCATAGTTTCCAGCAGCAAAATCACGCGACATTTTTTTTCGATCAACATGCGGTATCAAATAGCGTGTAAGAGACATACGCAATCGATGGGGTTTCCAACTTTCGTGCCAGTCTTTTGGAGGAGTAAACGTACGCCCTGGGGAATTAACTGACGCTGGGTAGTTGGCGCATAAACGTGTGTAGTTTATGTCGCGTGATACGTAAAACAGGTGCGGAAACCGCTGCGGAGACTTCCGAGAAACGAGCGGGTCCCGTTTCCAGGGCAACCCTCATTATTCTGTTGAACTCATGATACGTTCTGCGTCCCGCGTCCCACCCCGGGTCCCAGGCATTATACATACTGTATTTACACGTCCATATGTATGTATACGGATCACGATACAAATTCCCTGCGGCCGAATCCCCGGCCATACGGGGTGCAAAAAATGTCTAATAGTCTTTTTTTACGACTCATTATCTTTACGACCAACGCACGCAACGAAACGCAACACGACGCAACGAGATACGAGAAAATTGTTCGTCCTGTCTTTCCATTTTTAAGCAACACAAGGGAGAAACGAATATCCATTACCTCGGCAGTTTTTTATGAAATAATAATGATTTGAAATAAAAAACGCACCATCGCGTACCAGAATCCCCGATCCGGTTACTCTGTGCTATTTAATTTTTCACGAGAATTTGCGGAGCTCTTTTCAAATTCATCAGGTCGTCACTCTTCCACTATGCATACAGGAGTATAAATTATATCACGGAGTCAACAGAGTCCGGGCAAAAAGAACAACTGATAAAACAAACATCTAGATGACTTTAGTTTTCGTATTATTCAGAACTGTTTTTTTTTCCGAAGGAAACTAATTCCAAGTTCGATTAGTTTTTGATATTTTGAACAATTTCGTGACGCCAACGAAATTAAACGAACTTGAAAAGTTACTTGAATTTAGTGTTTCATCAACATTACCGATCACGTTTAATTGCATCTGATTAGAATCTTAGATTCAATTCAACTCACAATCAAATGACTTTAAATTTTCGTGATTAAATCGTTACTCGAAATTTCGAAATACCTGCGGGGCTCCAATTTTTATTCATGGCTCCAAATCTTTTACTATTTTACCTTGAATTTGTACCGGATTGAAATAAGGTAGCAACTCTGAACTCCGGTTTACCTGGAATTGAGAAAACATGCGTTCATACACTTCTGGTACTTTCTAGGGTTTCCAGTGTTTCCATCAGATATCGCTCTAGCTTCTAGCACCGTGTTCATGTGTCGACTCTAAAACCTGTTGCCTCAAAGGACCCTCCATCCCTGCATTAATTACTGAAAGCATAATCGCCTCGTTTCATGGTGGAAATTCTCACGTACTGGAGTCAATGTCATCTGTATGTCATCCCTTTTTTTCCTTGAGCTGAGACGAAGCCTGTGTCGAATTCGCGGGAAGTAACTCATTTCCACAAAATAAAGCCCCTAGTGCGGAAAGTGAATCTTTTTCAATTTCAGACACATCGGAGTTCAGAGTTGCTACTTTTTTTCTAATCTAGTGCAAATTTGAGGTAAAATAGTAAAAGATTCCGACCTATAAGTAAAATGTGGAGCTTTAAAGTCATTCGGGATGAATCCAAGTTTCTAATTCCTACTCAGATGTTATTAAACTTTATCGGCAATGTTGATAAAATACTGAATTCACGGAACTTTTGACGTTTGTTGAATGGCTCCATGAAACTTTCCGTCCCCGTTACTTTCCGCACTGCTTGGCAATGAACCGCTTCGCGCACGTTGCAAAGACTCCGGAAATCGTACTTTCCAAGTAAGTGTTACAAACGTAATTTCTCTTGCTTCGGATACAGACGGGTTCGCTGATTCCCGTCCGCCGTCATCCCGTGTACGAGAAACTTCCTCATTAGGTAATGCCTGAGCCCCCGGGCAAGAAACGGGGTTTTCCTCGTCGTTTGAAGTGGAAGCAGAACTTGAAACCCGCCTCGGACGTCTAGTGCGCGTAAGAAGCTGAAATTAGGAACGGGGAGAAGTGGAAAAGCGGAACTGGTTCGCGAAAAGCGCGGGAAAATCGTTCCGAAATACCTAAATCACCGAAGGAGGATGACGTGCGCTACGCGTACGCGGTTGCGTGCGAGGACTATCGATTCGAGAATTTCACGCACCGTAATCCCAACACGCGTTTGATACCGAGACTGGCTATAACCCGCCTCGGCGACCTCGGCGACCTCGCACGACCTTCCGGCGTATAACCTAGCCTAACCTCTTTCGCGGCAAGTTTATTTGCAGAGAACGATACGTACGTTGGCGGGATAACACGCTAGCGGTTTGACTGTCCTCGTGAAACCGCGAAAAAGGGGTTCACGTGCAGGCTCGCTGTTAGCCTGTACCGAAAAAAATTGATAATCCTCCACCGCGGCTTGTCCGGTTCGGCTGAAAATCGCCTTTGTCACAACGTCACGTGATTCTGACGCGTCAATTTGGAGAGCGGGACGGCGATGAGTGATATCGCTCGATCGAGAACGGGGTTCGGAATTCATTTTTATGCCTATCGGTACACATACCTTGGGAAGATATTCTACTCGGTCAATTTTTTTGGGAGAATTTAATTGAAAATTGACGAAACGCTGATCACCTGGTCTCTGATTGGCCCTGATATCAGAGTTTACAATTTCACCTGTAACCTTCGAATTACGACGCTAGGTGGCGTGATTGTTGTACCGAATAGTGACGTCATGGGGTGGAGAAAAAGAGAGACGGTTTCGAGAACTTTAAATTGACCGTATATATTGTAAGACATTATCTGGTCGTGAACATACAGTTTTTCGTGTAGAACAAACCTATGAAGTAGCTGAATAGATCGTATCTCGTTAATAACCAAAATCAGCAAATCCCCTGACTCCCTCATATTCGAATAATTCGAATGATGTAAAAAAAAAATTCAATCACGGAATATTAATTCCACTGATCCCCGTATCGGGTGTAACGAAATTTTATATCCCTTCATTTGTCTGCATCGTTGTATAATCACAGTACGTGATAGTGGTTGCGGGTTTCTGCTGTAGAATATCGAGTGACGAGAAATTTGATCGGATAAAAACTCCCCGTGGGTGATGGAAGGGGATAAAAGAAGGACGGAGCGTCGAACCGTTCCGCGACACTCTGGAGATTACTAGCTGCAGCTTCTTCTCGGAATGAATGTAACAACAGCACACGGTCGAAGCTGAGACCGGGAAACAGGAAGTAGAATAAATAACGAAAAACAAAATAAAGTAAGAACGTTGATAAGAGACACGAGTTGAAGTTGAAGTTGAAGTTGAAGCAGAAGTGGAAGACGACGCTTTGAAGCTCGTTAGCAGTGCAAGCGCACTTCGCCTGATGAAATATGAAGTGATACACACACGTCATGTACAATATAGCACAATAGTCCCCACGTCTTTAAGAATCTACAGAAGGCGGGGGCGCGAGAGAGTCTCGTAGATTCCGACACTAGGAAACCGGAGTCTCGGATGTTTGCTTGCCTTCAATTACGTTGAGAGTCGTTCTCTCTCCATCATCCCCTCACCCAGTTCTTAAAAGGGGGGAGAAAATGGAGGAAAAAAACCGTGAGTGCGGGGTTGATGATGCTCCGCGGTCTCGTATAGTGGTTGCGGTTTATTCAACAAAATGATTAAATACGACGACAAGAAAAAAGTAAAAAAGTGAAAAAAATGAAATAAAAAAAACGTATAAAAGGAAGAAGAAATAAACTGTTATCAAATTAATTATGTGGTAGCTGATATCACGTCGTTGGAACGGTCCATTACGATTCCGCCTGGGTATACCGAGCCGGGTAATCTATTCGATTATCTCAACCTCGATGTAGGTATAAGGCGGCGTAGTAGCCGAATATAATTTATCGAGTTCGGTCAGCACAAAACGCGATAGTGGTACAAGTAAACGAGTGGTCGGACGACGCCCAGTAGCTGTAGCCAAGAGAACCGAGTGAGCCAGTGAGGTCAACCGCAAAAGTGTTCCACACGCTCGCGCTCGGACAACGAAGCTCGGTGTTTCGTGCTTCTCTATTATTAGGCTAAAGGCCGGGTTTTGCAGGAATTGAAAACCTACAGCATCGAGTCTTTACCCAACTCTGGTATTACCCGCCATTTATAACCACCAATTTAGTTCGCCAGTATATGTAGATAAGACAGAGGGAAAATAAATAAAAAATTAAACAAATGAGAAGGTATCGACCCCTCCGACTTTCTTATCTTCACGAAACAGAAGATGATTGTGCGAAGTTTGCTACACGCTATAAAAAATATGTAGAAAATGAGGACTAATACGGTTTCCGTTGCTCTTTCTTCTCTCAACCATCGACCAACCAAGACGTGTTATTTTTCTTCTGTACACTTTGAAACACAATTTCCAATGAAATATTATCAAATGATCGTAAGAACGTAACATAAAATTATAAAGAATTCATCGGGAACTTATCAACGATCATAAAAGGCCTCCTCGAAATTAGAGGAATTAAAAAAAAGACAAGAACGTGGATCTTCATTTATACTGGACGAGAGGAAATCAAGAAAATCAAGCTGAGAAACTCCATAAAATAATAGAAAAGATAAGTTCTTAATATTGGAAGAATATCGACGTAAAGGCAATCAGATGAAATTTGGAATTGATAAATAACACGTGAGAGAAAAAGATATATTTTAAGCGATGAAACACAATTCTAAAATTGAAAGAATTTACACTATACACATTTTTCAACTCATGAATGGACTGATTCTATTTCTATGGCATGAATGAATAAATTAAGAGACTAGATTTTTGCATACATACACAAAATATCACAAACGAAACAAAAGAAAAGAAAAATATGCACTTATTGTGATCTCCTCAATTGAATTGATTACTCATTCGGTATATCCGAATTCTTTGAATTTTCCTAGTTTTACAATTTTTTAATCTGTCCTCGTATACACTCATCAAATTATTCAAATCGTTATTACAATCAGATTCAGATAAAACTTCTCCAATTGAAGTGTATATCGCTGACTTTTCTTCCATCGCACAAAAATTCACCCAAAAATTCGTTGTTAAGAATAGGAAGTTCGTATCCGTGTCCTGCGCGAAACCGAAAGAGTTTATTTCCGGGTGCCGGATCTATACCCCGTCTTCTTTTAACGCGGGTCTACGTCGGTGTAGGTGGACTTTTTACCGAATAGAAGACTCCGTTTGTCAAAGTACTTCAATTTGTATTCAAGTCGCCTTTTTTGTTAACTTTTTTTTCAAGCTTAATGTCTCGTCGTCCTCCGAGCAGTTACTACTGCGAGACCACAAAAGCGAGTAGTAGGAGTCGCCGTGCGGTCAGCCACGGTAGCCCATACGTATATCATCGCTTTTCTGTACCGTCCGAATTCCCGTCCCGTTTTCTCTCTAAATTTTCAACAATCGTCTAAAACTTGAAGTAATTACGTCGTATTTTCATTCATTTATTCATTTTATTTTTATTAATGAAACAATTGCAAAATTTATACAGACGACGTCATAACTCAGTTGATTTCAATCCGTCGTATGAGAATCTAAAATTTTCGTTCATTTGAAATGCTGAATAAACATGGACGTAATATGAACTTTTGTTCATTTCAAAATCAACAAAAACCGCCCCATGCGTATGGCTGGTAAATGTTTTAGATTTTCGCGTGGTCGCATCGGCTACATGCGCGAGGATGTAACCGGTTCGTAACATGGGGAATCCCGAAAGCGAAGCGTCGAAAGTTTTAATCCGATATAGAAAATATTTTAATTAATGATTAATTAAACCGGGTTTCAACACCGTCGACGCAGACGCGGGGTGGGTAATATAATTGTGGAAGCGTGCAAAAATTGACACTAGATAGCATTTACCCGTTTTAATTACGATCCTCGATAGAGATACCGGGGAACCGTTACTAATTCATTGATTACATGCGTACACGGTAGAAAACATTTTCAACGAATTTGTGAAAACCGCGCCTGCTGTGTCACTCCTCTATCACGTATCGCCGATACCTGGCCCCAATCGCTCTGTAGGTGGTACGATAAAATTCCAACCTAATATGCTGTAGAGCACTTGAATTTAAAAGCGAGGTGTAATTGAAGCACAGAAAATATATTCCGAATTCAACGGGGGCTCTTCTCCACTTTATCATCAAAATCAGAGCGATACGACAGCGAAAAATTCACCCACACTGTTAGAAATTTCTGTATTAAGTTTCATAAAAATGTATCTGAAGCAATTAACATATACTTTTTGTGTATTAAAATTCTACTTCTTCAATATTTCAATATTCATATAACAGTATTGAAAATTCAAAATCAGTCGGAAATTTCACAGCCAAGATTATACTAAATTTCATATACAGAATGTTTCGAAAATTCGGCATGAAAAAAATACTCATGTGATATGAAAATTCATGATAATTTCCTTCGAAAATGGGTTTCCACCGTCACAATAATTGCCGAATCGGATCATAAAATATTGCAGAATGAACGAAAAAATGAAAATTTCACGCTTTTAATTAGATGGACTATTGATAATTGACTGAAATACCGCTTTGTCACTGTAAACTAAAAAAGAATCATAGTATGTTTTGAATTTACAGTTTGAACAGTGATAGGGTTTGAGTTTTGGTCCAGTGAATGGAAATAGTCAATATAACAGTCAGTCCTTAATTGAGCCTGTCTGCTATTATATGCCAAAGACGTGAACATTAACGCTTCTGTACGCGTGGGATGTAATACCTATTGGAAATCCGTTTTCACTTGGAAACAAACGAACCAACGGTTGATCGCTCACAGAACAATAGAATAGAACCGTGTCGCCGTAGAATAGACCCATACCTATGTAGAGACAATGTTTCACAGATATAACTATAACTATTGGCGACTTGAATAAGCTATTTCAGCGCGAGGACAATTCGACTGTAAGCTTTACCACAATACACACCTTACGCTCCCCTTTTCAACAATCGAAAATATGGCGGCAAATATGATACTAGCGATTTTAGATGTTTTTTTGCCGATTTCAAAGTGATTTGAAAGAACATAAGCTGATTATCACTGATTTCTGAGCAATTTTGTACAATTCCAAAGAGATTCTTCGTCTGATTTCGAATGATTTCAAACGTGTCATTAGTAAAACGATTTTAGTTGCGGAGAATCAATTTGTGATTGATATAATCGAGTTCAGGAAGTGATTTGCCATTTTAACTCCCTGATTATCTGTTTGTCGAAGAGAAAAGGAAGTTATTCGAATCAACCTGGAAATAAAAAGGAGAATTTGCACCAGATATTCACGTTTTGAGTTTATGTGATCCATTTGTTGTACAATATCTTGATAACGGATCGAAGGATTTCGATAAAAATTGGTATCAGAAGGTTGTTTGAGCCACTGATCACGAATCTAAAGTCAGATATGCAAAATTATTCAACATCGTGAATCCAACATGGTGGAAATAATCCAAAAATATTAGGATTTTTTTAAACATAATTGTTACCCGAAGGTTTTTGGGTCACTGACAACAACGAATTTATCGTTAAGTTTCCGAAAATTCGATTTAAATAATAATAATTTCTGAGCAGCAAGAGAGGCTAAATCAGCTTGTTTTTATCAATGAAAATACCAATTAAAAGTACGATTCTGTTTTTTTTTATCGGAGGATATTTCGCGTTATTCAAATTTGGCGGTGATGTAATGAATTCTGACGTCACGCGACTGATTCTGTGACGAAATTGAGGACAGCTAACTCTCTTTGCGTTTTGTCAGAATCTAAACATTCATTGAGGCGGGTCCAAAGCCGCTGTCAATCTCGACCCCTTGATTAGGACGTTTATGGAGGGGCAAGATCTACAAATCCTTCTTAGAGTCCGCGGTAGACAAATTAGTTTCAACCCGCTTTTGGTTCTATACAGAATCCAAGCTGAAACAATAACAGCGTTAGCCGGGGTTTAGGAAACGGGGTATTATTCGAGTATAAATTTGGCACCGCAGCCATTATACCGCGGGTCTCCACGAATAATATCCTCTTATCATTACATAAGTTTAAACCCAGTAATTATTCATCGGTTGGGGGTGGTACGAGGCTTTTGATAGAAATTTCCATTCCATAAAGACGTCGAGGTAATCGCTCTGCCGAATTTCTATATCGCCAAATTTATATATATCTGACAGAGCTTTACGACTCCCATGGCGGGAACCACCTTCGATCGCATCTAATTATCGCCAGACTCTAAATCTCCGAGGAGTGTAGGTAATTTCAGATTCAACTCTCGTCAACGACGATGACAACCCACTGTCACTCGGGAAAATCGGATAATTCCGATTCAAGATGAGAATTTAAATTGATCTCTTTGAAAAGCTGAAAAATTGCTTGTATTTCATCATTTTTTACCCAAAATCATTTCAAATCGGGCAAAGTCGTGATGAATCGTTAATAAAATTTCGATTTCTCTTGATCGTGGTGAAAATTGTTCGTTCTAAATGAATGTTGATAAAATCAGCGAATTCGAAACTGTTGAGTGAATAGAATCCCTCGAGTTCTTTGGCACGAAAAATCGCATCTTTTTTTCTTTTTTTTTTTAACTCGTAAAATACCCGCAGACCTAAATATGCGTGATAATGTATTGCGAATATTCAACGATTTCCCCCTAGACTATTTTTTGCCCCCGTTCCGGTGGAAGGACATTACCGCAAATTAATGTTTTCCCACCGTTGTTTCCAATCGTCGACAGGGATGGGTGGAAATTTCTCCATGCTGCGTATCGGTTTTAGTTTGTCGGGATATACGCAGTTTTCCCAGAGGCTTAAGGGGTCACATACACCTTAAAATGTGAAAGAAGTAAAAACTGCTAAGAGTCATTTTTCATATTTTAGAATGTTTATCACACGATTTTGGGAACACATTTTTTTGTTGTTGTCTAATTGTAAGATGCACTGAATAAAATCTATCGGTGGATCGATTCAAGTTTTTCTGGTCTCAAACTATTCAGTAAAAAGGTCTTTCAATTATGAACAGAGAACTTTTTGATGTGATGAAATTGTACCAGATATTCATCATTTTTTAGAACAAAATAGTGTGTTTTTTTGTCTCCAAACGTTACTTTTGATAATAACTCAAGTAAAAATAAAGTTATGGCAAAGTTCTCTGTTCACATTGAAGAGGCCTCTTCACTGAACGGTTTGAGACCAGAAAAACCAAAATCGGTCCACCGGTAGATTTTATTTCGTGCGTCATAGACAGAAACCAAATTCTTTCTAAAATCATGTGAAAACGTCGCCAGGTTTTTCGGAACCACAATCTGACGGAACTGGGGTGAAACATGTGTCGCAGAAACTTATTTCCTCAAGGATTTGGAAACCCGAGCCCGAGACGACCGCTGATCCACATCCTCGTCCTTTTCTTCCTGCAGACAGTATTCCGTGGGTTGCGGGAAGTTCGGAAGGCACTTTAGTGGATCGAACGATGCGACCGCCATTCCAACGGTACATCAGGACTCTATAAAATTCCTTGACCGAAGGACGAGAAGCCCGGAGTTCGGGGAGAATTTTAAAAGAGAGGAACATTGTGCGAAAAATTTTATCGGATCGGATCACAATCGCAATGTCGGATTCAATCGCAGTAGGTGGTCGAGGGTCTTTCAATCGACGTGAGGTAGAACGTCTGGTGATTCATTAGCTCTGATCCATCATCGCTGATCCTAACGTCCATTAGGACTATCCGTTTGGTATCTACAACCCTTATCGTAAACGTCGGTTTATTGGCAGGGAAACCTATCGTGACGTTGGACAGTTCAAGGAGGCTTGACTTGAACCGAATGCTATTTTAACTGCTCGTAAACTTTTCATTTCTATCACAAATCTGGAGTGTCTCGTTTGCTGTCTGAACATAAATCTAGATCGAACAATGTGTCAGCCGTTTTTCAGTCTTTCACTGAAACAGAGTAGTGTGACCTGATAACTGTCACTGAAATAATGATAAAAATTAGCAAATCTCAGGTACACTGTCAGAAATTTCTGTATGAACTTTCATAAAAATGTATGTGAAGCAATTAACGTATCCTCTTTGTATATTGAAATTCAAATTTTTCAATATTTCAATATTCATATAACAGTTTTGAAAATTCAAAATCATTCGAAAATTTCTTAGTCAAGATTATATTAAATTTTATATACAGAATGTTTTGAAAATTCGGGTGAATACTCATATGATATGATAATTCATGATAATTTCATTAAAAAATGGGTTTCCACTGCTACGATAATTGCTGAATCGGATCATAAAACATTGTAGAATGAACCAAAAAATGAAAACTCGGTATGTTTTTTCAATATTAAGACACAAATATAAAATTTCAAGATATTTTGTATCAATTTCATATCAATCACCAGGATTTGTAAATTGCATTCGTGTTTGTATATACGAGATTTCAAGATATTTTCAACAGTGTAGTAGCGTGGAATCCAAGGGTCAAAGCGATTTTCAATACCTTTGGTGTTGCCGGTTAAAAAAAGCCACTTTTTGATACCCCAGATTCAAATATTTGCTTCAAGCATTACACCATCTTTCAGAAACTAAAAAAGGCTGAATCTACCAGAGGCTGATAAACGAACAGAATATCTTCGGTCCGATTCGGACCGAATCCTCTGAGGACGTTTCCCTTCTCTTCCTCCTTTTTATTCCTATTCTTCCTCCTATTATTCCCAGTGTTTTCAATGGGTCGGTATTATCGCGGGTCTTCCTCCTTGACGGAGGTTTTCTTCTTTTATTCCCAAGGGTGATAATCCTACCGCGCGTGACGTAACGTAACGCAACGCAACGCAACGCAACGCCGTATGCTACGTCCTATCCCAGCAGAGCCTTCTGCAAACGATAAACCCCTTGAACGTTCCTCTGGGAAATAAAGACCTCGAGGATGTGGAGAGTCGACGCATTGTCTACGAGCCAAAACTTAAACTGTCCATGGCATACAGGCGCGCGATGTAGGTACGAATGTCTCTTGTTATACCTTCGCATTTATTGCTCAGGTGGCGCGGGGACGTTTTTATTTTATTTTTTATCTCGCAAACTCTGCAGATTTTAGTTTTCTGTGAGAATCTTTTTTCTCCACCGACGTACAGAAATGATGACCGTTTTTTTTTCTCCGTTTCGAATAATCACCAGGAGAAAATGTATACCGGCTGCCAAGTTAACGATAGTTAAAGTTTACGGTCTAGTTTTCTCGTGTACTTATTCACACGCAGGTTTACAGGTTTGTGAGCTAATCGCGAAACTAGGTGAGTACGGCGCATGGAGTTTTTTTTTTCTATTTTCCAAAGCGACCCGCTATAGATTAGCCCAGGCGTTAATATCGCCTTGGAGATTATTGCAGTGCTTCGTGAGAAATCCGATTTCGGTATACGTACAAGTACCGCATATAGACGGAAGTTTTAGTTTTAAACCGTTAGATACATAGACGCGTGGATATGAATTCCCGAGAGCTCGAAGATATTCTTCCGGTTAAATGGTTAAATTATTGAATTAATAATATAATATATATTCAGCTATCCAAATTCGCCGGAAGATTAGGGCCTACCGGAAGGACCATAATTCTGTTAGGCTCGTTTATTTTAACCCCGTTAGCTGGACTCAGTCTTAATTAAGGTTTCCTTATTAGGATTAGAAGGATTAGAACACTTCAAAAATCAGATTCGGATTGGATTTTTGCAGATATTGATATCCGCAGTAAAAAGTTTTTTGAAAATCGCATCATTTTGGCCCTTTTCACCCCGAACTACATCCTTAAACGTGAAACTCCGATTCTATATTTTTGTATCGTCCCTTTCCCCTGCCCTCAAATAGATTTTTTCTCTCTTTCGGGTCTCTTTTTTGCCTCCAAATCTAATTGCTATTCGCTTCGGGTCGATTACAGGCGTTAAGCTCGTTTTGTTTCCGGCTTTGTTTTCCTCTACTTTCGGTCATTCAGCTATTATTTATCCACACCTAACGACTAGGGCCACTAACTCGGATTATTCTCGACCCAAATCCTGTTAGCTCGTATTACCGAAAAAAGAACCTAAATACACACGAAGGGATGGAAGCCTCACAGCACATCCCATCATCGTCGACACAAATGACACGAAATTTTTAGTACATCTTCTTTCACGTTTTCAGGTTTTTTTACAGGAATTTTTTCACATCAAACTGCCTTTGGGTCGATGCGAAAAATCAGAGCGCAAAAAAATGTTCCTTTTTTTTCAACGAAGTGAAAAATACGAGGAGAGCAGATGAAAGAAGGATCGGTCACTGATGGCTGGGTCTTGAAAAATTTACTGCATAACCCCGAGGTGGGAAAGAATATATCCTAATCTCGCCGATTTTCGACATTCAACGCAGAGCAAGATTTAAAAAAATATTGAAAATCGCAGGAGTTATTAAATTTTGAAATCTCGATCTCGAGAACGAAAAAAAAATCATTCAAATTTGATTGCTTCTTAAAATTCGGCTAAAGGCAAGACACTCAAAATATGATACAATTAAAAAAAATTGAAGCTTGTCGATTCTCTTGATTCAATAAAAATACGAGACATAGAAAATCTGACACGATCGATTGTTTGATCCAAAATCATTCGGAATCGTGAAAGTTTTTCGGTCTTCCATTAAAAACTGTTGAATATTCATATAGCTTCTACAATTTTAAATATTTGGGGACAAAATTTTGTGTGTAAACGACGCCGACGGTTATCGTGTTTCTCATTGTGTTCTTGTAGCAGTGAGAGAAACTATACGAACACAATCGAGGCTCTCCTATTATCAGAGAGAAACATTATTATTCCTGTGTATCCGATAGTAATTGGCATCGCGTTAGAATGCCACGTTTCGCATCCCGTCGATGGGATTGGAGTGGAAGGAGTTGGTGGATGTATAACTATTCAAGAAAAGGAGTTATTCATGATATCGGACAACGCAAAGGCGCTCGGCGTCGACTAAGGGTCTGAGGCTCTCCTTCTCCTGAAAATCCTCTCGACTTCGCGTACTGGTGCAGAACCTACGGGCTACAAGCTATTCAAGCTTCACAAGGTCGCCATTGTGCGATGCTCGAGTTGCCAATTGGAAAGGGTACAACAGCTTTCGGCCCATGTTTACCCCGCCTTTGATCTCATGCCCGCAAATTACACAGTCGACGCATTTTCCGAGGTAGCGGACCGAAACCGCGGTGATACAAAGATCAGAACTATTTTAGAGTTCTCTATGTGCCGTTTAAACGCGGTTATTCACCGTTCCTACTTCATCAACGATCGCAGACCCGTAGCATCAATTTTGATTTGCCTTTTCGGACCCATCGAACTGTGACATGTGAACAAATTTACCTATCGGTACCGATATTTCGTAAAAATTAAACGCGCACGTTATACCCACCATTGAAATCCTGTGACGTGATGCGTGAACAGAGTTTTGCCAACCGTGTTCTTTTTTTTTCTTGTTTTTTTTTTTCAGAATCCCAGTTTTCCGCTACTGTTCTGGGTATTATTCGCGGAACTAACGAGCTGGCGTATCGATTAATCTATTTTACTTGATTCTGGCTAGTTTCGTTTACGTGTTAAAACTAGATTCGTTTGGAAATTTATTCTACTCTTTTTTCGCACACTTTTTAAAACGACATTTTGCTTACCTAGTAGAGGGTGTCAACGTATGAGACGAAATGAATAATTGCGATTTTCGTTATTATTGTCATCATCGACACCGAAATATTCCTCGTGAGTTCACAAAGAGCACCGAATGCCTTCGGTCTGATCCACTCATGGGGTTCGAATAGAAGAGAAATTCGGTCACTTAAGATGCAAGCTCTGCGTCAGAGCTTCCCGTTTCGGCCTGTCATACAATTTTATGAACAAAAATACCCGAATCACACTATGAAAGCGTGAAGGTGTTGGCTCTGACGTGATTACGTAGCTCATTGTCGATACTATATCGGGGTAAAACTAGAAATTCAAAAGTATTCTGCGATTACTTGGTACTTCAGGTACTCGAATCACCTCAACTTATCACACCGAGCGATAATGACTCCTAGCGCACGAGTTCCATGACCATTTCTTTATGTTCTGGTTGTAAATGTAGTTTTTTTAGTCTAGAACAAACCTATAAAGCCGAATAGATCGCATCTTGCCAATACCCAGAATCAGCAAATCCCCGTTTCACCCGACTCTCCCCTGCTTGTTTGTTCTCTTTTTGGAAAATGAAAGGGATCGATTGACTAAAAAATTTAACGCCTTCGCACACATGTGTCAAACGTTTGTTTGTTAGCCAAGCCAAGTGTTTCTTGTTCCACGTCAAATAATAATTCACCAAAGTCAATTAGTTTCCGTAACACCGCTCTCTTCTCTCTCTTTCCATTCCCCCAGCTGTCGTTCGGCTCTTTTCTATCGATTATTTCAACTTCGTGCGGTGATGTGTCAGCACAATGTGTAGCGAAACATGCGACATATTTATTACACGTATAATTAACAAGACAGATAAGGTTCGCTGTCGTTTAACTTCAGTGGAATATCGCGAGTGGTGATCGAAACGAGGAGTAAATCAAATTTTCTACAATTCCGTCCGGCAGTATATCGGGACTTGCGGGACAGTGGATTCATCGGCTGGTCATTTTCTGCCCGAGATATCCCCGGATGTCCACGGGAATCCTCGATCACGGCCCCTCGAGGTTTTAATAAGCTGACCACGGAGCTCGAAAGCCCCGAAGCCACAAAGCCTCTATGTATGAGCGAGCCTGGAATCCCGCTCGGTCAAACATTTGCAGACAGCCACAAGTCCGCTTTGATTTTGCCACAATTTCGGCTCTCCAAGCCGGTACAGAATCCGAAATCGAGGGCCCGACAGCAACGGCGACTCGACGACACTCCGCATCCTCGTCGACATCACGGTAATCAAATCTCCCACTGATACACAAGAATATTGTACAGTGCGGAAAGTGGATTCTTCGCGATCTGCGCATGCGCCGACATTTCTCAAAGCACATGTCACAGAACCGTACCTACAACACGTTGAACCCACACGAGGGTAAAGTTCCTCCTTACGTAAGATTTCCTGGAAGAAAACGTAGATACACGATCATCTGTCCCCTGGCGACGGGGGACGTGTGGCTTTTATTTGAGGTCTTACCCTCCGTCACACTCCTCTGTCTCTAAAATATTGAGCAACTTCCGCAGACGCTACTCCGCAGTGTGTATATGTTATGACTGGGACATGGTATCGGGAACGGAGAAAAAGCTGGATTCCTTCAACGTCCTTCGTATCTTATCATAGTGCGGACACCATGAGCGTATATGCTGCCGCTGAAGTATGCCACAAAGGTTGGTATATTGTACAGAGACTTCCGAAGATGATGACCTATTTTTGTCAACATTTTCCCGAAGGATCTACCATTTTCAGAAGGATTCCTTTTACCCTGTGCGAAAAGGTTCGAATGTATGTACATATATGCATTTACGACAAAGAGTAGAACGGAAACGGTATCAGAGTGAAGCAATATTTGAGAAAGCCTGGTGAGTTATACGCGAGCACCGATGTATAACGTGTCGACAACGAAATGCTCCGTTCTCGCAAAAAATTTCGAAACTTTATACCATCGATATCGAAAACGTGGTACGAGACACGGGTTCACATCTTAGAATCAGCTCCTCAATTGCAATTGCTGTGTTCCCGTGGACTTTTTTGCGCCATTACTGCTTTTCCTGTCAAAAATGACAAGGTCAGAATGTCGTTTGAACAGAACACGAGATCAAATGTCTTATGAATTGTGATAACACTTTTTAATTGACATTAGTTCTCCCGTTTGCTCGACATTAATGGAGTTTGTTAAAGTTACAGGAATATTCCTGTGGACTTTTTGGCACACGGAGAAGATGTCATAATTAATAAAAATTTCCAACTTTGTGTCATTGTGAATCTCAGGGGCAATTTAGGGGCTGCCCTAGCATCAACATGGCCTTCGAGAGGGTCAAGTGGTACCCTCGAGCAGGGACACCCTGGCAGAGCCTCACTAGGCTTTGATTCGTGCGAATCATGGCCTCCTCAAGTACCCGTGTAGAAATTGACTTACTTCACGCTTGAGGAGGTATTTTGGTCTCTTATAGACGTCTTTGAGAGTTGTAACAATATTTCAGACGTCAAAAAGTGGGACATCTGACATCCATACGATGACTTTTGGACAACTTCGAGTTCTCCGCTGTGTGGATCGTACTTAATATTTTTCTCCACGGTTACTTTCTATCTTTTTCTCTCTTCGGAGCGATACGACAAATCGTGTTGAAAAAAATGAACAGTAAAAATATTTTCGCAAATGGGTTTAGATTACGGCATTCTTTATCACCGTGTAAACAACAGAATAATTACCGTCTACTATCTGTCTCGCGATCGTCAGAAGCGGCGAATGCCCATTCACGGTGTCGTAAACCTATATTATACGTGTGCCGTAAAGACAAGCTACATGACGGTCAGTTTTCTGGTGTATAAATGCAGGGGGACCCGAGCCCGCGCCTCAATCACATAAGCATTTTTTCCAAAGTATCACCATAACTAATATCGTCATGAAACAATTTGCCGTCCTGCTTCTCAACGCTCTCGTTTTATTCCAACTAAACGCGATGATAAACGCTGCCGATGGAACAAACGGCATCGCCAGCATCCTCAACAGCACCGGAAGCATCATCCCAAGCACCAACAGCCTCACACCAAGCACCAACAGCCCCATACCAAGCACCAGCAGCCCCATACCAAGCACCGGTCCAGTATCGTATTTCAGTGAGTAAACGATTTATTCAGTCTAATTTTTTTTTCCCCACTGAATTCAAAATCACGATTTTCAATCTACTGATTCCAGATCCTGTGATAATGGCGCTGGATTCTTTCCAGAGTGTGTTTTCGTCAATTATATCAAATTTGAAAGCCATCTTCTCGAAGAAGAGTGGATAGGAAGTAAATGATCGAGTTGCTTTCGAAATTATTGCTTTCGGTTTCTTTACCATGTGACTGTATGAAGTACTAAGTGATTAAAAATATTTTATATGAATCCTGAATGTAGCGTCATTCAATGATCCTGAATGTAGCGTCATTCAATGATCCTGAACTGTTCAATCGCGAGAGATTGACGCGTCGAATAATTCATCGCTAT
Organism: Euura saliciscinereae; assembly: GCA_018420115.1. Lineage (NCBI taxonomy): Eukaryota > Metazoa > Arthropoda > Insecta > Hymenoptera > Tenthredinidae > Euura > Euura saliciscinereae. The sequence goes on along the minus strand of JAFFZH010011170.1, from coordinate 36,585 downwards.
ACTGCATTTCCCGGGTGAAAATTGTGCGCCAAAAAGATTGGACTTTATTTGATAGACGGATGGAGCGAAGACCGTTCGCACTCCATACCGAGGAATACCGGAATCGATTACATTGGCGAATGCAGTGATATCGAGGTTCGTATACGTTCACATATATACACACACGATCCTCGATAATCTTTCCATTTAGCAACCACTCATCGCGAATACGGAGCCAAGTCGCGATTTCGATGTGTACTCGGTGTCGAACCAACATCAAATACATCCATCACGGAGATTTTGAGTCGTATTTTTCCGGAACAATTACGATCAATCCTTTTCCCTCGTTTCTAAAACGCCCCGGCTTCTGACATCATAAGGCTTTCAGCTGAGGTTATTCTCTCCTAAATCAAGGAAAATGACGTGTAATCGGCAATGATGGGTTTCAGTGGATGAATTGATGCTTCTTAGGCGAGGAACGATCATCTTTCCAATCTATAATTCAATGAATAATTTGATAACAATCTTTTATTCGAGCCTGGTGCAGCTGCTAGTTTCTGACGCTCAATAATTGCTGTACACTAGCTTCTGACCTCGACGCGACCCTAGTTTCTGACCTTCGGAAAGCTACAGCTAGTTTAGTCTTTGGACTCGGTTCATTCCAATAATTATCAGACGAGCTCGCATAGTTCCTCTAGATGCAATAAATATTCATCTTGACCAAGTCGAATGTGTCTGTTTCAACTAAGTGAACGTCTTTACAAAAGAAACTATTGAGGTTTTGTCCCTCGTGAATCTAGGGGGCAGAAACTGGCGCAACGCTGAAATGAACGAAAGACCGAAAGGACCCCTTCTTGCCACTTGACAAACTTTGCAGTCACTTTTAGTCATCAATAACGCGTTTTTATATCAGATTTTGGACTAGCGTACTCTAAGTGTTTCAACTTTCCTCCTTGATAGTTATTTTTTCATCAGTCGACCGTGATATTGTAGAATAAAGTGAAAAAAAGGCCAAGGGGTCAGAAACCGGGGCGTTTACCTTAGTTGATACCGAGTCAGTTTGCGTGGAGCTTTCGCGAAGCTTTTTCAGGGGGAGTTGCAAAAATCTGTGGAATATGTATACAGTCTGAGATAGTGCCTCTTCGTGCTCGGTTACTCAGTCATTTTTGAACGCGATACATCCCACACCCACCTGGACAGGAGAGGAGCCTGCCATTCGAGCAGTATCGATTTCGTGTACTTCAGAATTGTTAGTTGTTTCTATACGCACGGGGGATGATGATGGAAAGGTAAAACCTCTCGTAACTTCATCTCAACGATTCCTGGGATGATAATACATTTTTCCAGGATTTTTCCTCTGCTTGTACAACATTTTTTCATTCCCATCTCCTGCCTTATTTCTCCTTCCTTTATTTAGTTCATATCAAGTTTTCACTCCACCAACTTTCGTATTATACAAGATTCAGAACCTCGAGTCATTATCTTTTTCGTTTGACGGATTCGAACAACGTCCTCGAATAAATAATGAGGAATTCAATTTTATTGGGTGTGTTTTTTAATACACTGCTACTACAAATAAACAAATTCTATTTTCATTTCATTTCATTTCATCGCTCTATTTCTCTCAGGTACTCAGCGTCTCGAATATCCACCGGGGCTTTGAAGCTTTCAATTTTATTTATTTTGTCTTTTTCTCTTTTCGTTTCAATTTAAATCCAACTTTTTTTACCCCCCGTCCCGTATTTCACGTGTCACTGTACTGAAATTATTCGATTCAGCTGTACAAAACAAAAGTAGGAAAAAAGTCGAGACACTCGAATCGCAAAAAAATTTCAAAGAGTGAAAATTTTCGACGCTTTTATAATTTAGATCAAATAAATTAATTAACCGACGTAATTGGAGGCACTCGGTACGTGGTCAGCCGGACCGACGGATCGTCAAGTGTGGCTTTCGATTTATCGATTAATCGACACCAAAACCTCCACTGGAATTGGTACTGAAAATTGGGATTGATACGGAAAAAGTTCTCAAAAATGAAGTTTGAAACAATAATTTTTCCCAAAAAGGCACTTTTTGTAATTTTTTCAGAAATTTGAAACTAATTTACCTGGATTCAGTGACCAGAACTAAAAAAGCTCTCGTGGAATTGTTCATAATATATCAAAGAAGATATCTGTGAATCTAAAAGTTAATTCGATAAATATTTCATCGTCGGTTACATTTTGAAATCTGAAAAGTGGGTGAAAATTAGTTTTTGAGATAATCGAAGATTTGTAAGAAGCTGCATATCAATCGAGAACTCCAGAAAAAGCGTAGTCCAAGTATACTCATATCGTTTTATATTTGGTGTCAGTTTGGTCCGATGACAAGTTCCAAGTTTCTCATCGCTCTCGACTTTTTGTGACACGTATCGCTCTCATTTTGAGCTGTGCAATTGGATAATTTCGACAGATTATCACCGCCGGGCCCGGATTAGAACGCTTTAAAAATCAGACACGGATTGGATCTTTGCAGATATTGATAGGTGAATGTATTTAATGAAGAAATCCGCAATAAAGAGTTCTTTGAAAATCTCATTATTTTGGGCATTTTTCGCCCCGAACTACATCCTTGAAAGCTTTCGAGTTCCAAGAGGCTTTCAGGAAAAGACAGGTAACGATATAACCGCCTCATTAACGGTGATTCTGCGGGATATAATTAATAAATGTTAACGATCGTTTTATCACGGAACCCGAGTACTAACCGTTATCTCCGTAAAGATTGTTCGATAATTTGAACCTAAACGAATTTTCAAATTGGTTTAAAAATGAGCCATGGCGAAAATTGAGGGTGTGCACCCCACTAATTGCTGTTTCTCTAAAGTTCGCGGGTACCCAACCTCGCGGACCCTCGTGTCTTGTATTTCCTTTATTCTTCGACGAAGTATTGTATTGTATTGTAAATTTATTTTTATGCCGTAGCCTATGATTGGGCCATTAGGCAACCGAAACAGTACATAGAAATTACAATAGTTTTGTCAAATAATTAGGTACAGGTGCAAGATGATTGATTAGCTTGATAGGTTGAAGGTAGACATGAGCAATACTGAAAGATAGAAAGAGCTTAGAAGTAGATCAATAGTAACTCGTACGGTGAGATGAAACAGACAAAGAAAGAAATATATACATAATTAACAAGGGTAAGTATGCTGACATATTAGATATACATGTGAAATGTGAAGAAGCAAGAAGATATAAAACGTAGAAGATGAGTGAGAAATGAGCGGAATAATATGGATGACTGACTTATAAGGGTAGTGTAAATAATACTAGCATGATTATATGGATGACTGTAATGGAATAATATGAATGACTGACTTATAAAGGTAGTGTTAAATAATACTAGCATGAATTTCACCGAGAACCAGTTTTTACGTTGGCACGGAAGCAGAGTTAAAAGTAAGAAAGTATGGTTGAGATTAATTGCAATAAATTATAAAAACATAAATTGAAACACGATTACAGAAAAATGATAAGGTAAGAATAATATTAAGTATGAAAGATGGAATGGGCGATACAATATAACATATAGGAATATAACAGATGAGATACAGTTGACTATTTGCTCGAATACTGCTAGTGAACAGTATTCGAGGGGACATAGGCTCATAGTTAACATATGGGAAACAAAGATTCAAATGTATAATAGGCGTAAATATATCTTACATCTAGGACATGAAACAGAGCAGTGAGGGCCCAGAGCAAGTAGCCCCTCTGTGACCTTATAGATCGCAGGCGTGCTCAATCTTTCATCGAAAATATATCGAGAGGAAAAAAGGGTTTCTGCCATGTGACGTCCGCCGAAATAGGAACTTGGATACGCTGCTACCTTCGGCCTCGTATTCTTTCGCGTTATTTATGCCTCTTTTTATCGCCTCCTCGCAATTTTTTTCGACTAGAAAAATGAATGAAAAAAATAAAATAAAAAATGAACTGGCGGGTATCGATTCTGATCAGAGATCCGTCAAAATTCCGAGGCCTGGTTTCAGCAGGATCGTTACCAACTTACCACTCTCGGCATGTTTATGGTAAATGTAGGTGGTCGGGTGCCCGTTTGTTGAAAACCGTTTGTTGCCCTAAGCTAAAGTTTGCGTGACCCAAGCACGTTGAATAGACCCTCTAAAACCCGGGGATCGCTTGTAGAGCAAATACTTTTAACAAGAGACGCGTTATTCTGCGAGCAAATATCGACACAAATACCAGCAAGACGGCTCAAGATGCAGGGTGCTGAGGTACATCTACGAACTGGAAATGATCATTTCTATCATTACCTGCGATTTATATGGGTGCAATACTAGTGTGCTTTGTAAATAAATGTTCGAGATTTTCATTCTCGTGTTTGTAAGCAAGAGATTAATTGTAGAGATCTATACAGAAAACAAGGAAAAATCTAGACAGATTAGATTCCACGAGTTCTCTCATATTTTATCGTTCTATACAGAAAATTATTAGAACCTCAGTCATTTCAGTTTATCATCAAAACTGCGGTGGATTCATTGTTTCGCGAATATATGTATAATAATATAGTGTGAAAGGTGCTGCTTTTACCTGAGATTTGAACACTCGACCCTGAAAAAATATTCAAACTTTTCACTCGACGAAAAAAAGGAAAAAAAAAAACTATAATTTGTTTCAGTTTTGAGTAAAATTGGTTTGAGTAACTCTCCTTAGTTAGAGATATACCAATATTAATTGATTGATTTGTATAGTCAGAAAAATTCTAAGAATGTTCAAATTTGTTCGAGGTATTGGAGTCTGATGTGAAGAAAAAGCTCCACATTTCTCACTCTGGCTCTGAAATTACTTGTCCAATTTTTTTTGTTTTTTTTTTAATCCAACTCCCGAACCCTGGTTCTGACTAGAAAAATCCTGGTTCACGCCAAAACTATTGGTAACAAGAGGTTTCATCCGCGAAATGTGATCCGAAATGTCGAAAGTATGAAAAAATGACATTTTTGGTTTCTTGACCGTCGTCATTTGGTCAATTTTACGAATTCTACGGATTCTTTGCAAAAATTGAACCATGAGAATATGACTCGCGGTTTTACAAAGAAAAAAAGAAAATAAATGATCATCGTCGAAGTATCCGGCGAAAGTTTTGACGTCGAGATGTCTTCGTGTGTAGAAAAAGCAGAACTTATATCACGCCCGAATATGTAGCTCGTCTCTTTGAAAGTTTGAAATAAAACTTTTATCTCTTTTTGTCCCTCGCGCTAGCTATCGTCTCTTTTTCTCTCCTAAAAACCCCCTGCGGCTTTTCGAAGTGCTTTGTTCTTATCTCGCGTGCTCGCGGTGCACCAGGAGGCGAGAGCTTGCAGTTTGTTTGAAACGTTCAACGACTACGCTTTGTGCTTCGTTATACCGATAATAAGAATACTTTTTTGTTTTCAAATGATATACGAATGCAAAAACCTTGACTGTGAGAGGTTTCTTTCCATTTTTATCTCCTGTTCAACCGATCCATCAACTTTCCGTACCTAAGTGGGATGCGGCCCGGGGCGTCGTATTAAAACGACGTTAATTCGTATACCGGTGCGAATACCCCCCGAAGGGTTGAAAGCTTTGAGAAATTTCTTTCACTTAATTCTCCGGCAAGTTCGACGATTATTTCAATCGATGATCAAACCTTTGAAAGAAATGTGAAATTTGACCAGTAGACGAGGGTCACGCGTGTTTATGTATGTGGAAAAATTGAGGTTTGCAAAAATATTCTCGTTCAGCTCGAAACGGTCACTTATCCCTCGGTTAGAGGACGGAGGACCGTTCCAGCGGAAAATTGTCTACTTCCTCTCGTAGCAAACTGGAAATTTGATGAAAGAAACGTAGGGACGGGACTCAGGGGTTTTGCGAGATGGGGAAAGAGGGAGAAAAGTGGACGCAAAAATAGAGGTTAATACCACACGCTTTCTGTCACCCCTCGTATAAACTCGATTTAACCCACCGTGGAATCAAGGCTCGAGCTCATCGCTAGCTATAAACGGTAGACGATTTATCAACCGGACAAACTCCCTCTCTCGTTTCTACCTCTATCACTACCTCCGTCCTCTGCTCGCGCACTTAGCCCACACGAAGTGTTGGTCAATAAACGGGACTGCTAGCTTTTCCCGTCCCTACGTACACTCTCTGTACTCTACCCGCACCAGAGGTTTCAACACCGCCATCAAAAGCTCAAATGGGCGGGTAGATTTTCTTCAAACATACCGAAACCTGCACCCTCTTCCCATACACCTACCTCATTCAGATCATCATCTAGGTACATTCATGTCCCAACAATTCCACACGCTATAAACGCCTGACCTATGAAATAAAGGACATCATGACGTACGCATCCCTTTTTTTCGTGTGTGTGGACGGGGGGTTGATTATAAAAAGCTCCACCCTCTAGTCCGTCGAGATCACGATCTTTCAGATCGTCGCTTATCGTTTCAGGGGTTGTGTTATTCTTCTAATACCGAGATGAGACAAAACTCACTGTATCTGGGGGCGGGTTGGTGGCACACGGTCGTTCCGTAGCCGAAGTCCTAGTCGTCTGAAGACTTTCAGCGGGCGCTAGCCCTCCGAGGGTACGATCTTCCGGGGGTGCGTCATTCCCACAGGACCCACAGTCCGAGGGTGGTTTTCTCAAGTCTTGACACCTTCACTGTAATATTTATTTTATTTTCACTGGATCATCACTGATAACTCATCACTTCTATGGAGAATCATTCACAGATGATGCACGATGAACTAAACAAAGTATAAGGGGGCCACCTGACACTTATTTACTCCACTTTGTGAACCGCTCACTCCCTAAGGTTCGCTAAGAGTCTTGGAGCGACACACGACCCCTTTCAACGATTCTCAATCATCTTTCTCGCATAACTCAACACCTCCAATCGAATCGTGAATTTTAGGGCAGGGGGAGGTCGCGCTCCCGCAACCCCATTGTCAATTATATTTTTGTTCACGATATTTGAAAATTTGATGAAATTTTTTTCCCCGTTTCGTATCACGCCTTGATGTTTATCCAAGGGTCGAACCTCGAGCCCGCGACACAAAACCCCTCAAACCACGTTCCTGTCCTCGCGAAGGCTTAGCTTCGTTTCTTCGCTCGTACCCAGTTCGCTCGGTCTCTCTCGCACAGGCGCGGGATCCCGACGCCCCCGCGTAGTGGGGGGTCGAGGTGGCGCAGGCGTCCCGGCGCAACCCCCGCGCCACGCATTGATTCCTGAAATCCGCACAGACCGGCCTCCATCGGGAACGGCACGATGCCGATGCTACTGCCGCTGCTGCTGCCGGCAAGCCCCAGGTCCTGTTTGTCCCGTTCGGGACTTTGACACCCGGAAATTCTCTCTCTCGCCGTCCCAGACTACGTTGTGTACATGCCCAAACACCCCACGAGTGTTCTAGGAGAAACTATCTCAGGATGGCAGAGGCGAAGATGTCGCAGTTTTGGCTGTTGATATGATTTCGTGGATGGTCACCGTGTCGACTCCTGTGCATATGCAACCGAGATGACACTGATTTTTGGTGACCAATAAAGCATTCTGCTTTTTATCCAGCAACAATTGATGTCAGGTCAGTTGCATATAGCCAGGAGTCGACACGGTGACCATCCACGAAATCGCACTATACTATATGAATTTATGAAACATGAGCAACATCGAGCTCGCACGTTCTTTGTTTTTGATTCTTCAAAAACGACATCGTCGAATTTATAAGGGAACAATTTCTCGTAATACCTACGTTGGGTTTAACTCCACGAAGCTGAAGCCTGAAGGGGGAAAATTTCTTGGTAAATTGAATCGCGAAAAGGAGCTTTAAGCTCACTTGAACTCGATGAATGAAATTTTGAGAAATTGGAGTATATCTTGTGGAAGAAATATACATAATTAACAAAGTTTCGTATATAGAATAAATTTACGTCTCTGATTTTCCATTTTTCTTCTATTTCAGGTATTGTTGTTTCCACTGGATAAGAATTATCGTATTCAAGATTGCATGATAAGGGCTGCCGTTCAGATTTCGTCGTTTACTGTCCGAACTTGTGTGGGTGCCACGTTACCGAAGTTTTAGGCCAGTCTCTCTGGACCGGTTGGGTCAGTAAATTAGTTTCTCAAGTACGGGGTGATAAAAATGAAGCTGAGAAAATATCCGAATCAAAAGATTACGATTTTTCACAGCGATATTCACCCTCTTCTGCCCCTTAAATAAGTATCAGTGGCTGAATTTCAAGCTCTTATATATCTTTTGAACGGTCGATCCTACGGAGAAAACTGTAATTACTTCGTTTGTGGGAAATTTTATCAGCTTCAAAATCGATTTCAGTCATTTTTCGCCTACGACTAACCGGAAGTGAGATATGAGTCGAAGAATAGATAATTCAGTAGATTAGCGATAAGACATCGATGGTACCACGGGGAGTCTAAAATCTATGAAAATTAATCGAAAATGTAATCATTCAGGTGAAATTGAAACCCTGCAGTTACGCCCATGACTTTCAACTCGTGAACCCCTCGCCCTTAACTTTCTCTGTCTGTTGCAATCGATGGGGCAGGGAAGAGGGAATAACTTTAACGACGCGGAATTGTTATCCCAGAGATGGTCTGTTTCGAGGATGAGGGGGGGAAGGGGGGTAGTAATTTGGTAGTTACGGGGTTAATTGGCTAATATATTTTCGCCGTCTCTCTATACCTCGACCCCGGGACGCGATATCGGTACACAGCTATCTCTCAGCCCGCAGCGATAGCTGTAAACGTTTCCATCGTAACGATATTCAGCGTTATTATTTTGCCCCATTTCTTCCTCTCAAATTTTCCTTTTCTCTGTTATTTTCTTATTTTTTATTTATTTTTTTAGATTTTTCTCAAACCCCTAGTATAGCCCCAAGGGCCCTCCGAGCTCGCGCCTTTTGGCAGTGAAGACTAACGAGCTGTTTCTGGCTCCTTGGGCGTGTGACGCATGGGTATCGTTCCCTGACGCGTCGGCCTGGTAAAGAAGTACTCGAGGTTGGTAGCAGACCGAGATACTCGGGTCTGAGCCTAAACCCGATCTCGACCTTCGGGCGTGAAATTAGAACGCGGCGTTAATCGCCCGGCTTCACTCCGGTTGGACAATTACGAGGCATCGAGTCGCGTCGCCAGACTAGCGGGCCTCCTTCATTGGTCTGGCGTGGGCGCTGGCATCTCACCACGCGACGTTGGCATTTCAATTATGCGTACCTCGCCCATTGTCCATCCCGGCGGGCACTCTACGCCAATTAATGTACCCGGACTAGTAGTAGTATAGGTACGTCGTCGGACGATTTATCCTCGAGTCTTTTCGAGCTACATTCTATTTCCATACAAATTTTCTTACTGCGAATCTTTTTGTTCATTTATTTATTTATTTATTAGAATTTCTTGACGTATCAGAACCACTTTGAACGACCGTAAATGCAACAATTTAGAATGATTAAAATTAGTAGCGCCATCTGCGCGTGAAAGGTGCTAAACTATGACGCCCGCGGAATTCAAACACTGATTTGAAAAGTTTCACTTATTCGAAAACAAACCGAAAACAATTGATTCCGATAAGTTTTTCGTCAGTCCTAATGAGGGAATTGAATTATGTACTATGAAAATTGGGGAGGATAATTTAACGAGACTTTAATATCCCCTTGTTTAGAAGATTGTACCAACGATCGTTAGAATTGAAGAGCGATATTCCATGTTTACTTTCTATGATGGAATATAATAAAAATAGCGGAGGAAGCGGGGAAGGAGGGGGAATAAATAAACTCGGCTTTCCATCGCCCGAAGGAAGATAGAGGCGTCGAGGAATTATTAAAATACTATCGAGGCCGGAGTTGGAAAACGTCGGGGGATGAGAGAAGGTGAAAAGCATTATAAATACCGCGAACAAAGAGGCGCCTAGTTTGTTTCTAATGGTCTGCGAAGAAACTGGCTGGCTCTCTCACCAGCGTCAGCACAGCGAGCCGGAGTTGAACAAAAGAAATTTGATTTTCAATTAGAAACTTTATACCAAAAACGGTGTGAGGAGATCGGTGGGTGCTTTTTTTAAACCAATGAATATGTAAAATACCGCCGTTAACCGCGGACCAATGGATAGGATGAGGAATAAAGAGAATCATGTGAAACTGGCGACTAGGTCATTTTCGAAGATGAGGGTTCGGGCGAAATCTCTGTCCCTGTAAGAACGGCGGAGGGCCATTGTCAAGATAAAAGCTAATTAACACGTGCCATTGACGGGCTCCGTCGTGCATAACGTCGGGGTACGAGGGATCCCCGGGTCCCTGAATTTAATGAGGTCATTATGAAAAAAGAAGATAAAAAAAAATTGAAAAAAAAACAACCTTTTTTTCGTACAATATTATTAAATGCATGTCTCTCGTTCACCTCGACAACTTTTTACTTTCATATCTCGTTAAATTCTTTGATCTGCAGACGCCGTACTACTTTTCCCAGAAAATCGCAATTATAATCAGTGTTTTCTAACGGCTGAAAATGTTTTTTCCATGAAATGAAATGAAATGGAAAAACTAAAAAAAAAATTGTTTCTAGAGTAAAGAATTCAGCCCGTAATATTTCACCTTTTCTTTTATCCCGAAGGATAAATCCTCGATAGAAAGTGGCCCGTGAAAATGTCGATTTTAAGTTACGGGTAAAGTGTCAAAGGTTAAGGGCTTCCGAAAAAGGGAACTAAAATAGGTGAAAATATACCATTTTCATATAGTATATTTTTTCTGATTCATAAATTCAGGCGAGTTTCTTCTTAATATATTTTATATTTTTTTGTTTCTTCGTTTTATTATCATTACTTTTGCAGCTGTGTACCGAAGACGGGTTTTCAGCTGGAAATAAGGAACGGGGTAGAACTCCAGCGCCGACCGCAAGAAAGGGGGAAAAAAATTATCCAAGTCTTGAAAGTTGAATAATTAGTGGAAGGTCTTGGAGACTCGCTAGAGTCACCGGGGTCGTTACAGGTCTGCCTCACAGTTTTATTTCACTCTCCCTTTCCTTTTTTTTTCCTTTACCTTTTTTGCGGGGTAGTTTAAGCGGACCGAAATGCCAGAGAGTCTCTTAGTCTCGCCTTGGTGGCTTGGTGGCACTATGGCTGTGTACGTACCCGCTGGTAGTCCTTGAACCTACGTGTCAACGTCTTTTCTGCATTCGGTAGACCCAAGGTGGATAAAAGTGAAACGAGGGGATTGAATTCAATAGTAAATTAAATATTTTTTGGGGGTAGTAACTGAAAGATTGACGAAAAATGAAACTTTGAGGTTTTGATAAATTTTTGTAGGGAAAAATTCACATTTGGTATCGCCGGAGCTGCGGAAGTAAACTTTGGAAATATAACATCAATAATACCGAGCCTCGAGTCCTCGACCTGGTTTGTGAAATATCCCGTTCCTTTTGATCGGGTTATTTTTATTCACGGTTTTGCAAATATTTGAAGGAAAAAAGGGACAGAGTGTGTGCACAGAGATTTACTCAAAGTTACCAAGTCAGAGAGAAGCGAACCGCAAACCCGTTGCGGACGGGGTCCGAGAGGGTCTCGACCCCTGGTTCTATATTAAAAATATAACCTAATCCCTTTCCACTTTAGGGCTTAGCTCCGGACCCACGGCAAGGGTCTCCGTGTCCATGCTGTAAACTCTGCTTCATTCCAGGATTTTCGCCCCTCTTGTAAACCTAAGGCTGTACTAGCTGCGACAGGAATTAAGTAAAGAAAACAGTTCCCTGGTCCCATCAAAGGACCGCGATGGCCCATGTATAGCCACTCAACGCTTCGTCCTTACTCGACCCAAAGTGTCTTTCGTAGAGAGTAAAAAAATCACCAAATCCTCGAAAACTCGACACGGTTTTTCCGTTCGTACCAAAGAACGTCATGATACGGGGTGGCGTGTGGACTTAGCTCCTGGAATACGGGATTTCGTTTGATCTGTAGAACGGGCTTGATAAATCTATTAAAAAGGATGTAATCCAGATATCCTTCGGGTCGGAGCCGAGGGCTTAGGGAACCTGGCACGATATACAATCCTATCTCTGGGGTTCGTTTACTCCTCGAGCCATAAGCTACCCCGCAGGGCCAGGGCGCCCCGTCGCCTTCACCTTGACGCGAAAGCAATTAAAATTCCGGATAATCCGACCAAGATTTTCCGACGTCTGAGATCCCGAGCTCCCGGGGACCCGGGATCTGAATGCCCTCCGCAGACTACCCGCGTGTTACGTTATTCCACATCTCCACGTATGCATGTGTACCCGTTTCGTATTTTAACCACATCAAATATTAAATTCGTTTCAGAATTCAGCGCCACGTTACGTATATATAAACATACCTGAACCGCCTCCGAGTATTAAACCTGAGGCATTACAGTTTCCCCGTAAGCGTTCAGACCCCGTTTCTCGAAATTCCATGTCCAGCTTGATTAAGGATGTAGTTCGGGTTGAAAAAGGCCAAGAATAATCCGATTTTCAAAAAACTTTTTCTTTCGGATTTCTTTACTAACACACATTCACATATCAATATATGCAAAAATCCAATCCGAATCTGATTTTGAAAGTGCTCTAATCCGGGCCCAACGATGATAATCTGTTGAAATTATCCAATCGCACAGCTCAGAATGAGAGCGATACGTGTCATAAAAAGTCAAGAGCGATGAGAAGCTTGGAACTTGCCATCGGACCAAACCGACACCAAATATAAAACGATATGAGTTTACTTGGACCACTTTTTTTCTGGATTTCTCAATTGATATGCAACCTTTTACAAATCTTTGATCATCTCAAAAACTAATTTTCACCTACTTTTCAGATTTCGAAATGCAACTGGCGATGAAATATTTATCGAATCAACTTCTAGTTTCACAGATATCTTCTTTAATATATTATCAACAATTCCCCGTGAGCCTTTTTGGGTCTGGTCAACGAATCCAGGTAAGTTACTCTGATATTTATGAAAAAATAACAAAAAAACGACAACAAAAAGTGCCTTTTTGGGGGAAATGATTGTTTCAAACTTCATTTCTGCGAACTTTCTCACCGTAGAACAAATTCCTCACGTGAGAAATGAATATTATGATATTGAAAAAAGTAGAGATCACTGTAACTCAAGTAGTTCATCGCCAGTACCAATTCTTCGGAGGCCTTTTGGGTGCATCGCATCGATTTTCAGCTTATATGGATTATAGATTGTGGTTTTTTTTTTATGTAAAAAGTTTTTAACCCAAACTACATCCTTAGGGCAAAAAAAAAAAAAAATGTTGCTTCAATTTGTTCTGTTGAAGAGAATTTGTCAAAAACTCACTCTTTCGTTGGTGACGTTTCCGCTAATTTGTTACCTCAATTATCACTCTTCGTGACAGTACCAAAAATGTACGGTAAGCCCAATGATCCACTTTATATTCGTTTCTCTGTTATCTGTCATAGAAACAAGTATAAACCCTCGGGCATTTTTAGGGCGATAATTCACGGGATCAGACGCGTTATTTGATACTTTGAATCGCGTCAACGAAACTTTGTACGATTGATATCGATCTCGTAGGTTTTTTCTGAACAATCGAGAAGTTGAAATGGCGTGAGAATATAACACGCTACTAAAGATTTTCTCATTCATTGTCAATCATGTGAAAAGTTTTCGCTACTCTCATGTAGGTATTTGGATCTGGATCCTATTGTGCTCGACTGCGATGGTGGAGGAAGAGAAACGATATAGAAGGCGAGAAAAGGAACAGAATTCTATACGAAACTCAGAGAGATAGGAATAAAAAGATTTCCTTTTCGGTCGAATAACGTTTTAAGATATTCTCCCGGTCCCGGTTTATACCTATAAGCTCGCGGGAAACTCGAGCGGTTGACTTTTTAACCAGCCGTTGAAATCACTCCAAAGTCTTTCTTGCGCCCTTGAGTCTCGTTCCATCGACGAAAAAAATGGGAAATATCGATCTCCATACTCTGCGGTCTGCATCGTGTACAGCCACGTATATCTGCGCCAATCTTATCTGCAGCTGCGTCCGAGGATCGTAAATCGCAATTCCATTCGAGGGGAAAAGCCTCATTTTTTCCTCGACAAAGCCGAAAAGGCCTTTTTCCCTTTTATCAGCGAGGTATTCAGGAAAAATCGCAACGTCTATGAAAATCAAACCCCGGCTTCTGATCATGAGACAAAAGATACAGAATCCTATTTTCCACTAGGGTGGTTTTATTAGTCTTTGACGAAACGCAGAAATTCACTTCTACGTCATTTATTTCTTCTCCGGGATGAAGAAATTAGGGTGACATCCCTTCGCCTCCACTCTCCGTCTCACCTGGCGTTTCAATTATACCTAGCTGCATAACTAGCCCCGTTTCACATGCAGACGTCTATTTGAACCTTGTCGGCACTGAGTGCCCTGCACTTGACCCTTGACCTTACGAGGGTTAAGAGGATTTACTCTGCGGTCAAAGAATGGGCTTAAGAAAGGAAATTTATTCCTTAATTCGTCGACTGATTCATCTGCGCTCTTCCACAGCCATTTCACGATTCTACGACGTGCAGACCAATGAAAACGATGATATTTTTTACAATAATTTTGTGAAGAATGGAGGGAAACAGAAGTTTCGAAATATGTAAATATATATAAATTTATAACGAAGACGCGGCTTTCCCAAACTTAAAACTGATTAGATTTTGGCGAAGGTCGGTTCATTATTTTCCGAATCATTGGAATAACGAAATTCCAAAAAATAGAATAAAAATGACGATATTTTGAGAACGGATCAACGGATTTGAATGAAATTTGGTACCACATGGTTTTTTGGTTCGCTGATCACAATTCTGAAGTCAGATTTGCAAAATTCGAAATAGCTCAATGGAAAATAAACATCGGGAAGTGTAAAGGCTGGCTCATAATCGTTTGGTTTATTGTATATCATTCGACTTTATTCCACTTGCAATGAATGTAATTTTGTAGCTTTCAGAATGACCCAGAAGCTGAAGGATGTGAGCGATTCTCGCATCTGGGGTTGGTAATTTTGGCCCTCTTTCGAAGCAATTTCGAGAAGGGTCAAGCTTAAAGTATTCATCCTAGTGCAGGTGCTAAGCTCGCTCCCCACGGAACCTTTAATTTCCTTATTCACGAGCGTAGTTGTACGCGCGGGATCGAAAGAGCTGCAGAGACTCGGTAAAGCGAACCAGGATTTTTATCGTCCGTAGGATACGGGAATATAGAACCTTTCCTTTTTTCCAATTTACACTTTGGACTGCAGTTTTTATATCTTTGATACCGATCGGCGATCGTAATTCTCCCAACTGAATTAAATCTGGAAAATTTCTAACGCCTTCGAGAAACTCGAATCACCCTGATCCCTATAAACTGCAGAAACTTCCGATGATTGAGGTTGTCGATAAGGGTAATCCCACCGTGAATACTAACAGAACGGCTCCTGAGTATTCATGAGCCACTGACAAGACGGATCGCCGTGTAATGCTCAGAAGCCTTGGACTCAACCGCAACACCCCGCGTAGACGAAACATCGATTACCTGTTGACTGATTATTCTTCAATTCTAATACTTTTCTAGTTTATCAAAGGCCCGACGTAAGGTAAACGCCCTGGTGGCCTTTTTTCCCCATTTTATTCTACAATATCACGATCGATCGAAGAAAAGTATTCATCGAGGAGGAAAGTTAGACCATTTAGTGAACGCTAGTCCAAAATCTGATATAAAAACGCGTTATTGATGACTAAAAGTGACTGCGAAGTTTGTCATGCGGTCAGAAGGGGTCAAGTACCGGGTCCTTTCGGTCTTCCGTTCATTTCAGCGTTGCGCCAATTTCTGACCCCTAGATTCACGAGAGACAAAACCTCAACAGTTTCTTTTGTAAAAACGTTCACTTAGTTGAAACAGACACATTCGACTTGGTCAAGATGAATATTTGTTGCATTTAGAGGAACTGTGCGAGCTCGTCTGATAATTATTGGAGTGAACCGAGTCCAAAGACTGAATTAGCTGTAGCTTTCCGAGGGTCAGAAACTAGGGTCGCGGTGAGGTCAGAAACTAGTGTACAGCAATTATTGAGCGTCAGAAACTAGCAGCTGCACCAGGCTCGAATGAAAGATTGTTATCAAATTATTCATTGAATTATAGATTGAAAAGGTGATCGTTCCTTGCCTGAGAAGCATCGATTCATCCACTGAAACCCATTATTTTCGATTACATGTTATTTTTCCTGATTCAGAATAGAATATCCTAAGCTGAGGCGCGGTTATCTTACGATTAGTGAGAATTTCCAATGAACCGTCATCTGAACTTTTGTTTCTGTATTCATAACCGTGAATCGATTTTCTGGAAGGTTGGATCTGTTGTGAACTTTTTCGCCAACACGTGGCACCTCTCATTTATTATGAGGAAGGGCACAAGTATTTAATAATTCGTTACTCGAGGGGACGTGCCAGAGTTAATTACCATATTTTCATCGTAGGCGCACAAAGTGTCGGTTGGAGTGGGTTAACTTTTTTTTTACTATCCTTCTCCATCTCGTCCCCTCACTCTCTTTTGACTACCACAACGAAGAGCTGTGTCTTCGAGAGGCTGCAAAATTTTTCTACCGCAGAATATTATAATTACGATATGAAGAATACATGAAAAAATATAAGCTGAACACAGTTGAGGGACCTATATAATAACGAAAAAAAAACTTCGCCACTCAGTATTGGTTCTGAACCCAAACGAAGTTTATTTTTGAATTTTCTCATAAATTACCATGTTTTATGTTATACAGCAGCTATATCATATCATAATAGCTATTCGACTCAGAAAAATCAGAATTAATCTTTTTCTCTTCATGTTTCCGTGTTTTTAAAGAAATTTAGACTCTATGTAATTTTTTGTACAATATTGACGGTCAAAATGGATGAAATATCTTGAATGAAGGTCAATTTAAATTATTATTACGGTTTTTTTTATTCAATATTTTATTATTTTCTATTGAAAAATACGGAAAAAAACGAAGAAGCAGAATAATACAAAACAATATCAAAAGAAGAAGATAATGATGATAAACTAATAACGAAATCCACCGAGGTCAATTTTTATATCGACTCCGTCAATTTCTTTCGTGTACGACGAGTTGTCTGCAACTAGGCGCATTGCTTCAGAGGTCCTGTACTCGATTTTTTACCGACACTCAGATATCCCCAAATATCTTAGCCCACGGAATTAAAACCCCAAAAATAGATTCTTTGCGGAATTCTGCATACGATTCCGAACAAATACAAATCCCTTAATTCAGACTCAATTTTTGGCTGCTGATCAATCGAAATAATTGGAAGCTTGATTGATTCAATCCTCATCGATTTTTTGTGTAAAAATTCGAAAAATTCATGGCTCGATCCCTTCCCGACCGACGGAGCACGCGACAAGAGTAGCTACAATCACTAGATGTCTCTCGCGTCCGCTTTTCTCCTAACGAGAGGAGAAATAACACGAGCTAAAAACCGAAGGATAACAGAAAAGTCAACGAAACACAGTCCGGAAAATAGAAGACGAAATAAATAATCCCACGAGTCACGAGGCAATGCCGACCTACGAGCTGTCCATCCTTCTCCGCGTCATGTCGAGGGTGAGTCTCTCAACCCCGATTCTAACCTCAAAAACTAACCTCAAAACAGCGCCTTCTAGCTTCCAATTCGTTTCAAACCCCAAAAACTAACCTCAAAAGTGACAAAAGACGGAAACCGGCTTCTAGCTTCTAATTCGTTTCGTCAACAGCCCGACATCGTCTCCACGATGAGGCGGACCGCGGATACGATATTCGCGAAGGGTGGGGTGATCAGAAAAATCGAGACCCTGGGGCTGAAGAAGATGCCGTACAAGACGAGCTCCCACGGCGCCGTGCATCGCGAGGCGAAGTGAGAATTCTGTAGATTGGTGTTGGATTCGATTGTGATTTTTCAACGCTTCTGTATTCCTCAGCTACGTATTTTTCTACTTCGACGCCCCGCCGTCGGCGATCGCGGATATCGACGAAGAGTACAGCAGAGATATCGACGTCATAAGACGCAGGATTTATAAGCAGACCAACGATCCTCCCACACCCTGTACCTTGGCTGATGAGATAAAACCCCCAGTCTACAGGTGATATTGATATAATAAAATTCAACCACTTGTTACTATTACTAATATTGCTGAATATCTATGTACTTTTTTTTTGTTTTTTGTTTTTCAGACTCGAGGTACAGAAGATGTTGGAAATTGCTCAGAAACAGAAGCCGAGACCAAAGTTCCAATACAACACCGGACTGGACTACTACCCTTTCCAGAAATAGATTCAAACAAAAACAATGGATTTTCATTTTGTACATAATTATACATGATCGTAGAATATATTCGTTAATAATAGTGAAATAGCTTCTTTGTCTCTTCACCTCAACGATAAAAAAAAAGCACAAATCGAACCCAGAAAGAAAAGAACTGTAAAAAAAACTTCGATAATTGTGTTCTTTTTTCAAATTTCCCGCGCTCTGAAAGAACTCGATGATCAACTAATCGCTGCTGAATAGACGAGGAACGATTCAAACAAATTCGCATCTGATTCTGCATGTTCAAATCGCGTTTTAATTGGAATAATTGTTTTGTGTTTTCAAATTTCCCGCGCTCTGGAAGAACTCGAGGATCCAATTAATTCGAACTAATCACTGCTTACTAGACCAAAAACGATTCAAACGAATTCGCATCTGATTAAATCGCGTTTTACACTGTATTATAATCAATCTTTTTTTTTTTTTTTTGATAGCGGATAATTAAAACTGACTATGCGAATAAAAGGAGTAAATAAAGAAAGGATATTTTTATTCAGGGACAGTAAGAATTGTGTTCTAGCGTTTTGTTTTTATTATACTTGATTACCCAAAGTTACACAGGGTATATAATATGTATATATATCTGATATATAACCAGCAAAAAATTGTTTGTACAAAATACTTAGTAAATAATCTTCTTTTTTCTTTTAAATTTCTTTCTTTCTTGCTATATATAACTGATATGAATTATCTTATGATAACGACGATAACAACGCGATTCATTATTATCGTGTATTATAACATAATTATATATGCAGTATATATCATCATCTCTTCGCTCGGAACACAACGGATTTAGTGAACAATTATTTTTTATAGTAGAGGCATGTGTATTCTAGAGTGTATTTATTGTTAGTATATACCTACAAGAATATATATATATATATTTTTTTTTTCTTT
Source organism: Euura saliciscinereae (assembly GCA_018420115.1). Classification (NCBI taxonomy): domain Eukaryota; kingdom Metazoa; phylum Arthropoda; class Insecta; order Hymenoptera; family Tenthredinidae; genus Euura; species Euura saliciscinereae. The sequence continues at coordinate 17,347 of JAFFZH010011170.1, read as the reverse complement.
CAAGAATCTATAAATAACTGAATGTATAATAATTGACTGATTGACTCGGTGAAATCGATGTTTAGAATTTAAATATAGAGAAGAAAAAATAAATTACGTTAATTCGTTGATTTACTCTGACTCGGATTAATCAGTGTTCAGAGTCAAATAATCGTATTCGATCGATTTTGATTTTCTTTTTTTTTCCTTTTCATTATCTCATCGTACCTCAATACTAACTCGTCATGTCCTTCAATTTAATAATTATAATTAACGTATAATTAAGGCGAAGTAAGCATATAGTAATATCTCTCTCTTTCTCTTTCTCTCTGGTTTTGAAAAAGGTGTGAAGATCGAAGACACGGACTATATAATATAGAGAAACCGTTTACATGTGTCGTGTGTTTCCAAAATTGATACCACTCTGGGTGGCTCCCTTGTTACTTCCGTATTGGAGACTGATCACCCCAGCCCCTGCCTTGAGCTGTTCTTCGCTGAAGTTTCGCACGTTCTTGTCAGCCTCCTTGGGCCCGATGCTTGGCTTGCCGAAGTTTCCGGCCTTGATAAGAACGAGAAGAAGAAGTAATTGAAGCAGGATGTTCATTTTTATATTTTCAGATGACAGAAGAAAAATTATATAAAATCACCTTGCGACCGAGAGACTGAAGACAGATTACGACAGAGTTGAGGTTTTGCCTTTCCCAAAGATCCACGGTCTGGAAGGTCTCCTGGGCCGGGACTCCTAGAGCCTTTACAGTCTCCAAAAAGACGTTTATGTTCTCCATGCACTTGAATGCCAACGTTGTGTTGTTTATCTTCTTCACCGAACCTTGCTTCAGGCTGTTCACCAGTCTGAAAGTTCACATTTCTTGTATTAGAATTTTTTTTTTCTTTGCATTAATTGACAAAAACAGGAATACAAGATAAAGAAACATGGTAGCCCCCAATAATTGCAATATTTTGAAACGCGAATAAAAAAACTTTATTTTAATGGCTGAAAAGAGAAAGACTGAAGCTTTCGAAAAACCTGAAAAATCTTTATTCGCTGTTGAAAAACATTTTTTTTTTTTATTATTTGGTCCCTTTTGGACCACTTCTTCAGATCCTATGATAATTCTAATTGTACCTGCAGAGCAGCGTGCCGTCCTTGAGGGTTTCGTAAAAATTGTCCATCTCTCCACTGGTGTTAATGTCCTCGCCAGTCACTGCCTTGATCCATTCCAAACTCTCCTGGGCCAATTCTTCGCTGTATTTGCTGTTTATCTGTAATCAGACAAATTAGGTAATCGGTAATTAAAATTTTTCATGATGATAGATTTTACACTGATTTAATGTTTCCTATATTCCTGCAGGACTTTGATAACACTAAAATGAAATGAGCTAAATCGTATTTCAAACTCCAACGACTGACAGGAATTGAATTTGGTTGACGAATAAAACTAAATTCAATGATTCCCTCTCATTCATATTTTTGTTTTATTTTTTCGTTTCTCACAACTTGATTTCACTCGATAATGAAGTGAAGTGATGCCTTATCGCGTCGTTAATGACATATTTTCATTTGTGAATTTTTTTATTTTTTTTTCGTTCAACAGGACAGATATAGGTATCAAAAGTCTTTTCTAAATCAAAAGATACACATATGTATATCGACGCCTTGCATTCCTCTGGGCATGACTCACTCTGCCAGACGTATGACATCACGTACCGTGAATCGATGACGAATACATTTTTCTTTTCAGGGGAACAAAAAAATTGTATCGAACGATTCAAAAAAGCATTGTAACAACGATCATAATGCGGTTATTGATCGAGATTCAACACGTTTATAAAAAATGCATTTGCAATTATAATAATTAGAGCTTTATTTTGCTGTAGGTATTTAAAACTCGTCAAGATAAGATCGTCACTGGACTAATGGACCGTATTTTCTAATAATTCGTCTTGTGTCAAATTATATATCGTTTGAAGATCTTCTACAGGTTTCGATAAAAAATAGTATTTGAGGTTCTTTCAAAAACCGACTAACATCGAATTAAGTGCATGATCCCTGCTGTTATCAGGACTGATATCTGATCCAGAATATTAATTCCAAGATAATCTATCGCCTGATAAGAGGACAATTTTTATTTAAAAAAAAATTTTTTTTATAGGAATCTAAAGTACATTTTTTTTATAGGAGTCTAAAGTACAAATTTTCCTATAATATGTACCTATATTGTATATCTAATGAAGTTTAATTATGTATAATTCAAACGTAGTCTTCTCTTTTGTTTTTTTGTTTTTTTATTGTTTTTAATTAAAAACGAGTTTCGTGCTCGGGTATAGGATTTTGAAATCTACATAGAAATTGAAATTCCTCTATTACGGAGCATGAAATTGCGCTACGTTTACCGGGGCATGAAATTCTCAGGAATAATCTGACATCACCTTTGACATTGGACAAATTATTTATACTGAGAATGAGAATCTAAAAGAAAAGAAAAAAAGAACAGTTCCAAAACTAGTCTGAATTTGAATTCACGATCCTGATTGAAACGTTCCGAGAATGACGTTATCGCGATGATATAAGTGGGAGATCGGTTCACAGTTTTATCTCTCGACTCGGTTTAATCTGATAAAATAAGTTTTGGTGTTAATTTTTTGTATCATATCCTCTGCCCGCTGTACAGATTATCGTATGAATTCTAGATTAAGCTCATAATCTGCGATATGAAACTGTTGACATAATCAGATCGGATATTTCGCGCTCAATCAATCGGCACATCAGCGAAACTTTTGCAATCGCTAAAAATAACCACGCTACGTAACTCGTAACTCGTCAATTTTGTTCACCCCCAAAGTGGCTAGAAAAAAATCTTCTCATTTTTCTCTCGACTGTTTGATGTGGCTTGTATAAAAAAGTTACGATTGGCTATATCTCACAGATGATCGACTCGATTCTGGCTCGATGTCAGATAAACAAATTTGAAGACTTTCGAGGAACTTCCTCGATGGGTAAACAAACTCGTCGTTCGAATTCATCCTCATAAAATTGTAAGAAGAAAAAGAAGAAGAAGAATATGTTCATTTTCGAGGGAACACATCGTTTCGAAAACCCCTTTTCCGTCTCTTTGACAACCAAACCAAGTCGCTACATCAATCTACGTTTGTCAGGATTCACTGTGTCATCAGTCGGAGCCGTATAAATGAGATTTTCATTGGCTTAATTCGAGAAACATTGCATCGCACATTCCTTCTTTATTATACCTGCGGTCTGCGAACCTAATATGGAAAAATCTTGTTAGAAAATAATAACCAGCAATTGTTTATTTTTTTATTCAGTAGTGTATGAGATATGTGGAGCAATTCTTGGCTGTCTCGATCTCGAATAACAAAAAAAAAAGACAAGAAAAAGCAGCGGGTTTTTTTCAAAAGAAATTTTTCACTCTTCGGTAGGTATTGAAATTTTTATAACCTCCGTGTAATTTATACTAATGCATTCAAACACGAGACCGCCATATCCGTGAGGTAAACACGCGTCCCACCCTTCAGGGGATGATGTATGAAGCACACGAGGAGAACGCGTGACGTTGAACCACACTCCGAATAGCTTCACTAAATTTTAACGAAATTTAAAAAAATATGTGTCCGTGAATTTAGTACAAAATTTTGTCAAATTCGTACTTAATTTTGTATTTTTGGGATTGTACTATTAAAAATATCTTGAAATTTCATACTTGTGTCTTAGTATTGAAAAAAACATACCGAGTTTTCAATCATTAAGTATATCTCAATATTGATACGGTTCTATTGAATTTATCAAACTGTTCAGAAGATTCGAAACATACTATGATTATTTTTTAGTTTTCAGTGACAAGGCGGTAGTATTTGAGTCAATTATCAATAGTCCATCCAATTAAAAGCTTGAAATTTTCATTTTTTGGTTCATTCTGCGATACTTTATGATCCGATTGGGCAATTATTGCAGTGGGAACTCATTTTTTGAATGAAATTATCATGAATTTTCATATCATATGAGTATTCAGCCGAATTTTCAAAACAGACTCGAGCGATTCGATAGAAGACGAGAGACACGAGAGAATAAATTCAAGAGCTTTGGGGTTGAGGTCGTCGGGTTTCTGGACTCTTTCGTCCGCCAGCGGAGTCAATAAGTCCGTAAAAGGTGTGGACTTATATACGACGAGGATCAGATACACGGTCCACTGTGCACCGAGAGTCTGTGTACCGTATGACGTCGATAAAAATAAATTGATCGAATAGTTGACGAGTAAAATCGTTGACCCAGATAGCAAAGGCGGTCGTTTACTTGCGTAATCATTGTTATGGACTTTTTCAGAGTCCCCTGGAGTCATTGATGCCTCTATACGACCGTATCTCCATACCTATATGGAACAATAATTTCACCAGCATGAAATAAAAATAAAAAAAACATTTTTAGGTGACCATTGCGTAGAAAAACTGAACTCTTAATTGTTTGGTAAGATTAGAGAGATAATTTATAACTGCAAAATTTGGTCTTTTCTGGTAGAAAGACGAGTTTCTGTATCGTCGATCTCAGGGTCCTCGCTAAAGTCGTAGTTTTCAACTCCATGATTTCGCATGTGCTAAAAGTTCGCTCTTGTGAGTCTGAGTTTGAGACAGCGAACACCCAAGGATAACGATATACCTGTATGCCTGCAGGCCAGGAGGCGACCAAAAGTCGGTCATCCCCGGGACGCCGCCTCGGATACACTTTCCTCCGCGAGTGTCCCTGAGGTCATGACTCTAGACGATTTTTACAGACTCGTGACAACATATCGCATCCCAGGCTGATGCAGGTTCAGGTCATAAAAATGACTTCTGTGCTCACATCAGTATAATACCGAACTTTTACATCTCCGTTTCTCACAATAATGAAGAAACCTCTTTGAAACGGAATCATTTTCGAGAAACTGAAGAATATCCGCGAATATTTATGACGTCATTTGGCCGGTTGGTGGGTACAGTACGAGGTCAGAACCGAAGGACTGTGACCGTGAAACGAGAGACTACAGGACTTGAATACAAACAGGAATCCGTGGAAGGACAGAATAGGAATATGAATATGAATAGGTGAAAAGGGGCTCCTGTTCTGTGCCTGTGCCAACGGTCGAGCTAACCGATTTCGTCGATTCTCGTGGCCATTTTTTTCTGAATGCTTTCTTCTGTTCCTGAAAACATGTCGTACAGCCCAAGGCGGAAAAACTAGATTTTGAACCTCGACGAATTTCCGTACGCGGCCCAAAGTGAGATATAAAAAATCGGACACGGTTGATTGTTCGGGAGAGTAAGCTGAGCGTGCAGAACAAATTTCAGCAGAAAATATTAAAAATTTTAGACGTTATTGAACTTTGAAATTTTGATGTCGAAGACGAAACTAGTTATTTGAGTGGTTTTTGATTCATTTGCGGGTTCAACTAGCTTCGAATTCTTGACGGAGAAGGAAAAGGTATTTCAAGCTTGACGAATCCAGCAAAAAATTAGATATAAAAAATCTGACACGTTTGATCGTTTAGGATGGTGAACTGAGTCTGAACTTCAAATTTGATGAAGAAATATTAAAAATCGTGAGAGTTATTTATTACTTTACTGCTGGAAGTATAAAAATCGATAACTCCTACAATTCTCAATATTACTTAATGAAATTTGGTGTCCATGCTGAGTGCACAAAAAAGCATTCAGAAAAAAATCAGCGACTATTCGTGCTATTCGTCTGATCACGCGTGAGTGATGGCAGATGTCTGGTTAACGGTAATTAATACGAGGACGTGCACGCCGTGACGAATTTGAAATAGGTAAGAAATCGGTGTGACTCATATTCCGCGAGAGCTGCCTTATATGGTTAACTCTCGGTCTCGCATGCAGACTACCAAAGTCCAGGGACCGTCTTTACATCCGATCAGCCGATGTCCCTGCGGATTGTTAACCGCTTAATTATGTCACGTCAGAACTCAGATTGTAGGGGATATCGCGTTATTTTTCCATAAGAGGAAAGAAAAAGAGCAATAATTGACCTCCAGATCGATACTGTCTGGAGTAATTACGAGTTTATTACACCTGATATGAAGATTAAAACTCAAATTTAATTTATATCGCAGCCCGCAGGCTTATGGCTTCCAACTACTGTAGAACAACAGGCAGACGAATTTAACACCGAAACACCGGAAGTCTATCTAATCAGCAAATGCGTTCTGTAGGTATAACACAGACCTACTAATTACCGTCTCACTTTAACGGCTAATTAAAATTCCGAAATTACGGGGTTCGAGGTTCTGCCTAATTATTTTTTCTCGTATATCATACGTAAAATCAGAGAATGATTATCAGAGCGAATTGAAATCAAAATATCACAATGAATTAATTAAGAATAACATAATAATTGATAGATTTATTGCGAAATTTGCCTTTTAGAGAGAGTCTCGTCTGGCTTCATGCACATAAGAAAAATAAGGTCATGCTCCGAATGGATACTGTTACGTTATACACATACAAGTGTTTCAAACATACTTTTTTTCCCTCTCTCTCTCACTCATTGAACAGCGGACTAACGAACCGCGATTCAGTTTCGCTATCAATCGCACATACCAAGCTACTTTAGATTGCTATATAAGTAGACGAGATTAAATGCTTGTAGCTTACCTACTTATAAGGAAACCGATCCCATTCGATATCTCATGTGATTCAAGTCTCACTAGTTTAATCTTCTACTTTTTTTTCTTAACTTTATGATTAAATCATTAGTCCATAGTAATTATTGTAAAAACTGTATTTCAACCCAGTTTGAGACTAATTTAGTACCTTGTGTGATGATAAAATTTGTAACGTTTGAGTTTTCTAATCTCGAAAATGTGGAGGAATTGAACTGTTCCACGATCCTCTGATATTGTATATCGACATGAATCATTATCAGGTTGATAAGCTAGCAGACAAAAGTTACGAATTCAACTGATTGTGAAATGAGACAATTTTTTCAAATACATCATCATGAAAACCGAATACTTTGATGACTTTGACGAATTGTCTCATGGTCAACGAGTCCGCATAACGTAAACGAATATAACACGTTGTTAACCCTGCGGTTTACTATTACTGGGTCATCTCTTGCCTCTCATTGTTTCCTCGCTGTTATCATTATCATTATTCATAGAATAAGCGATGATATACCTCAGAGTCTGTTTTCAAAACAATTTTATAATATCTCCTACACTCAAAATACACTTATCAATTCTCTGAGTGGCTCGAATGAGATTAATAATTTTATCCAGCAGAGTCAAAGCGGTCGATTCAGACGTTTGATCCAGAGCCGCCTCTTTCGGGGGGGCTAAAAGCAGTTGGTCCATGCCTTGACTGAGTCAGACCATCTGCGAAATAACGATTTCTCTCTCGCTTGACCTACATATCCTCGAAACGCTACCCCTAGAATATATGAAGCTGAAGCTAGCAGCCAAAAGTACTGAATTCAATTGAATTTTGTGAAATACTGCGATAACGTATTTCTATAGTAAGATGATTATTTTTACAGTAAAACGTGATAAGGGTGGATCGCAAAGAGTCTGAGGTCAGTTTCGTACCTTGCGTTGAGCCTCGGCGGCGAATCCGGATTTGGTAGCCCTGTTGGTGGCCATCTCGATCGTTCGATTTGTCACGAGAGAAATAATTGAACAACCTGAATATTCACTTAAGTAAGTATTGCCTGAACAAGCTCGCGTTTCAACTTCAACGGTCGCAACTGAACTGTGCCTCGGGTAAGGTGACAGCTACGTGCTTCGACGACTGCGCTTCCTACTCTCCCGGTTTCGATTATCGTCCTAAGAGCGGGAGGCAGACGGGCCAATCGGAATTCGGTATTGAATTTTATAGACCACGTGACCCCGGACGGAGGATTTTTAATGGTCGAAGGTGACGTGACTGGAACGACGAACGCCAATCACCGAACCGCGATCCAACTGTCAAAATACGAATTCTGGGTACGATGGAATCGACGGGACGGTCAGAGTCTCGTTATCGACAGCCACAACCTGGACACTGGGATCTTTATCGTCCTGAATAAACGGAATAATTCGATACATTTATCTTGAGATATCTTATGCAAACGGGAAATCGTTCGAAATCGCAGGAAATGTATTTGGAATTGTTAAAACTAATCGGGAATCGTTTTTACAGACTCCTGATTAAATGTAACATGGGATCGAAGCCACGTGAAATCTCTTTGACATCGAGCATTTCTACACTTTGATTCTACTAAAAAAAAGCTCTGAATCGGTAAAAAAATGTTCAAAATGTTTCTAAATCTTGGAATCAATCAAAAGACGGCTTTGAGGGTTGAGACAAGATTTAGACCTCAAAAAATGGAACCCGTTTGACCTCCATATCCGTACGAACGTAATTAATCCCGAAGCCTTCTTCTTTGCCTCTGGGATCTTCGGAGTATGTATCCGGACTCGTCCACTGGACCAGTGGACAAGGACGGGGTTGTCTCTGATAACGACGAGAGACGTACGGTCACAGACCCAAACCGACGAGGATAATAGCCATCGTGTGAGTATAAATGGGTCATAGAACTTCCGTTTGGTAACAGCTTCCACTCTATCCGCGGTGGGCACGACCCGAGTCTCCTTACTCGAGCCGAGGTGCCTTGGAACTCGTTTTAAAAACGGGTATATTCGATATTGGGTGGCGAGGACGAACCGGAGCGTCGACCTCGCCGGGGTGACACGTTCCGAGTCCTGAAAATAGTATATTATGCACCGAGGGAAGGAAACAGGCGTTTTCTTTCGATCGCCGATTTTGCGGACCCAGTCGCGGTTCGAGAGTGAAGATGCGCGTGTGGTAGAAAAGCTGTCATGTAATTTTTTTTTGCAAAATAATATCGCGAGGTTGAGAAACACGGAGGTACGTCCGCGAAGGAGGCCTCAAGGTCGCCCAAGAAGCACACCCTGGTGCCGTTCAGACTCGCCACCGGCTTACCGCTCATTGTACCGATCGCGATCGTACGGAGAGAATAACGTGCGTGTAACGATCAACGGTATTTTGGAGGATGTATACTTGAATAGCAATAATTAGAGGAGTGATGTCATCGAATTGAGCCGGTCGAAAACAAAAAGAAAAGAAAAAAAAAGTAGGACGCGATCTTTATCTCAGGTTCTTTTATCCTTATTATAATCGACATTGTAGGTACAGTCTATGACCGCCAGAGTCGCAAAGATTATACCGAGAATATTGCTTCAAGTGTGAAATTGAATCGCTTGTCGGAATATTTCAAGCGGCAGAATTTTCTAGAATCTGAGTAACGTGTGAGATTATCGTACCGCGAAAAATGCTGATTGCGAGAATACCTCGTACACTGTTGGAAATTACTGTATTAAGATTCGCATAAAAATTTATGTGAAGCAATTGACATACTTTTTGTATATTAAAATTCAACTTTTTCAATACTTCAATATTCATACAACAGATTTGGGAATTCGAAATCATTCGGAAATTTCATAGCCAAGATTATACCGAATTTCATAGATACAGAATGTTGCGAAAATTCGGCTGAATACTCATATGACATGAAAATTCATGATAATTTCATTCAAAAATGGGTTCCCACTGCAATAATTGCTGAGTCGGATCACAAAATATTGCAGAATCAACCAAAAAATGAAAATTTCACGCTTTTAATTGAATGGACTATTGATAACTGAAAACTAAAAAAGAATCATAGTATGTTTTGAATCTTCCGAACAGTTTGATGAATTCAATAGAACCGTATCAACATTGATATACAGTGATTGAAAACTCGGTTTTTTTTTAAACATTAAGACACAAATATGAAATTTCACGATGTTTTATATCAATTTCATTCAAACCATCACGATTTGTAAATTTCCTTCCTGTTTGTATAAGGAATTTGAATATATTTTTAACAGTCTACCACACGTCGTAGGATCGAATGGAATCCGAATAATTTACCGTGTAATACGAGCTTAAGCACCGGCCAGAGAACCACGTAAGTCACGTGAGTGCCTCGAGCGGTATGGCTGAGCTGATTGTTAATGCCGATGTATGTACATCCTGTACTCGTACATACGGGGTGTTCCGGAATAATAAATGACAACCGCAGAAACCACTTTCTCAAATAATTATCATCGGGCGATTCGATCTCGTTTTTCGTAAAAAGAACCGCAGCTGCCAGATGGACGGTAAAATCACACCGGAAGAACCAGGCCCCGAACGTGAGGCAAGCCTCGCTGAAAAAATATTATTTAGCCACGTCCCAAGGTCGCCTTGATGTTTGAAGCAAGCTGCGGACGGAGTGAGCGAGACACGGTGACGACGGAGACTGTGTTTATCAAAATTAGATGAAAACTCGAAAAAAAAAAACATTCGTCGTTAATTAAGGAGCTGTTGGAGGTACCGGATCTGATCTACTGTTGAGACACTGTCAACAGTTTTATCTATCTAGATTGAATTTCTATATACGAACAGCGCCGCTTTAACCAGCTATTGGTTTTTTGAATGCTGTTTCGTGTTCCTAAAAACATGTCGTACAGCCCAAGGCGGGAAAACTAGATTTGAACCTTGACGAATTTCCGTACGCGGCTCAAAATGAGATATGAAAAATCTGACACGATCGATTGTTCGGGACAGTAAACTGAGCGTGCAGAACAAATTTCAGCCGAAAATATAAAAAATTTTAGACGTTATTGAACTTTGAAATTTTGATGTTGAAGACGAAACTAGTTATTTGAGTGGCACGAGAGCATTTTTGATTCATTTGCGGGTTCAACTAGCTTCGAATTCTTGACGGAGGTGACACAAAAAAGATATTTCAAGCTTGCCGAATTCAGTAAAAAATTAGATATAAAAAATCTGACACATTTAGGATGGTGAACTGAGTCTGAACCCCAAATTTAATGAAGAAACATTCAAAATTGTGAGAGTAATTCTACTTTACAGCTGGAGATATAAAATTCGATAACTCCTACAATTTTCAATATTCGTCAATAAAATTTGGTGTGAGATTAGTGTACAAAAACGCATTCAGAAAAAAAAAACTATTTGTGATCTATACTTCTTGTAGTCGCGTTTATCGGTGAAGCCCCTCCTTAATAGTCAATTGTGTGTTCAGTATACCTATTTCTCGGAACACGTGTGCGAGACCGATTTGATATTTACACCAGAGAGCCTCTAATCCGAGCTATGATAGAACGAAATTATGTTGTCATCTGTGTTGTCAGCTGCAGGTCGAATTCACTGATAACGATATCAATCGACGTTCTTTTTTTTCAGTTCAGTTCACTTCTACAGTTTAATTCATGCGATAATTGATGAACATAAATTTTCCCGTTTAACTGTTTGAACGAAAAATAAAAGACCTTTCTTATAACTAAGGTCATGTTACGTAATCTGATATAATATACAGGAAAAAATCTGTTGGTAGAAGATTGCCGCGAAATATGCTAACACACGGTAGCTATAGACAAAGATAACAATATTCCATCGGGACAATAAATCTTTAGAAATTTTTAACGTCGCGATACACTGTTTCAATTCCCTTTTACGCCCGCATACTCGTACCTATAATGAACGATCGATGAAGATAATGTATCAAAATTTATACCCGATCTGATGTTATAAACAGATATTCTTTATTACGATTATTAACTCCATTTGATCAAAGATAATATAATCTACTGGAAAAATTCGTCTGATAAGACTTACATAATTTTTTTAATTCCATAGTTTGATGATTTTTTCATTAATTTCAGTCTCATAACAGTCACTGTATATTTTATATCATTATTACATGGAATCGTTTGTCAGGAATATACAGTGTCGTAATAATTATGACACAAAACACAATCGTTACGTTCATTAACGCGAATAAAGAAGAAAAAAATTAAATAGCAGAATAAGGACAAACTGCGGTTGCTTATCTCAACTTCCGGTTTCTGGCGATACGAGTGTGGTATGAGGACGTACAATATATGATGCAAAAAGTTTCGTTCAACTGTCTGGTTGAGAATTATTCTGCAGTATAAAACTTCATATTTATTGTATTCTTTTTTTTCTCTGCTTTATATCACGTTCACACAATTTCGTGATTTTTTTTCAAGTAATTTTTTTTTTGCATGAAGAAAAAAACAATTGACCCGAATAAAATATGACAATTAAATAGTTTCGTGTGTTTTTTTTTTTTTTTGTAAATTGTAAAGTCCATTAATTATCAAAACTTGAAATACATTTGTTGATAATTATTAATTTTTAATATTCTTGGAAAAGTCTTCTACATCACAGCTTCACTCTTTCAACGGAGCTTCAGACTCCGCCACTTGGTGGCAGCATGTGCCAATACCTCGAAAAATCCAATAATAATAATTATTATTTATTTAATTAGTTTATTATTACCTATTTTAGCTATTATTTCATAAAATCATTTGATTTTTTTTATAATCAGCAGTCTAGTAATTTTGTTTACTTAAAAAACTAGTAATTACGTTTCAAAATTTTTTTGAATGAACATGGATAAGTACGTTTTGTACAATACAATGATTTTTCAATATATTATAATATTGATTCATATCGAGTACTTTTTTTAAAAGATTTTCAACTTCCAGATAACTAATCGATATCAATATATCGACAAAATCAATATCCAGAAGCGTTTATGTAAATAATTCAATCATCTAAAGTATAAAACTTGAGGGGAATCGATTATCGCCTATATTTCGTGTTTAATAAACTCATGTAAGTATTTCGAGGCTCGTTTCTATTCTTTTGAACCCAAAATTCCCTTATAATTCCTAATTTTAGTCTCAACAAGGAGGGCAGGGTGTTTATTCGAATTCAAATATGTTTTCGGCGTGAGCGCAGCCGCGCGTCATTATCGCCACCTGGTGGCGTCCCGCCGATCTTCGTACCGTCCACGTAATGGCGGTTTCCGGGATCTCTGGTTTCCTTTCACTTCTGTAGACCCTTTTCCGGTCGGGTATCAAAATGACTGGCTTCAGTGAAAAGGTTTGTAGCGACAATTTACAACTTAAAAGTGATAAATAGAGACTAAAAATATAAAAAAGTGCCTCCTCGCCGTCCCACGACCGTCAAACAACGATTGAAACCCGTTTATTCCACAAAAATTATCATATTACAACCGACAAACTCGAGGACCGTTTGTGTTTGGCTATCGCCACACGTGCGGCCTGTGAAACGTACCCCGCGATCCTCCCCAGAACTCGATATTTCCTCAACAAATAACCTATTTTATCCCATTATCGACATTCTTCACGATTTAGAGCGGATTAAATTCAATATTCTAGGGGTTTTGGGGTCCTAACCACAAAACTGACAACGATGCTACGACACGTGTGGCTTCCCTTTATTAGTTCGAGAACGTCGATATGCTTGCCGCGATCGTGTTTAACCTATGATTTTCTCCTCCACAGCCGATACTGATAGACGGCCGCGGCCACCTTCTCGGCCGTCTGGCCGCGATAATCGCCAAAACAACTCTGCAAGGGAACAAGGTTATCGTTGTTCGCGCCGAGCAGCTCAACATTTCCGGTAACTTCTTCAGGTAAATATCGGCGGCTGTTCGCCTCGCCTTTTTCCGCATCTGCGACATGATTATCAACATTCTTACCTACATTATTTGATGTGATATGAAAATAACCCACTAAATGAGCACCGCGATCCCGTCGACGACCTCCGACCCGCCTCGATTCCCGATTTATGCCGTTTATTACCGTTTGCAGAAACAAACTGAAGTTCATGTCTTTCCTCCGCAAGAGGTGTAACATCAACCCTGCACGCGGGCCGTTCCACTTCCGAGCCCCCAGCAAAATCCTCTGGAAGACTGTGCGTGGTGAGTGAAGAATCAATCCGGAGCTCGGTTCGTTCGTTCGAAGCTCCGCCCGATGATTATCAATCAACTTACCTACATTATTTGAAAATGTTATGAAACAGTATAAATACTATGAGAGTCTGCGTACCGCGAGTCGCGATCGGTCTCGATACCCGATCTACGATAACCCGGAGATGTTTGCTTTATTCTCCCCCCAGGAATGGTGCCACACAAAACACAGAGAGGCAAGGACGCTCTTAGGAGACTCAAGGTCTACGAGGGATGCCCTCCTCCCTACGATCGCAGGAAACGCGTCGTCGTTCCAGGAGCTATGAGAGTCATGTGCCTGAAGCCTGGCAGAAAGGTGAATATTTTCGATTATCAACACCGTTTACCCATAGATTTAGATACCGTGATGGTTTTTGGTAATTTGCGACTGAAAGAAACAAACTGTTGAAGTTCTATTGCTCTGAGTTATTCGATCTTCTTCACCTCCGCCAGCAGCTTTCTCAGAACTTTACTCACCGAATTAATGATCGTTTTCACAGTACTGCCACGTCGGACGTCTGTCTCACGAGGTAGGATGGAAGTACAAGGCGGTCGTGCGCACTTTGGAGAACAAGAGGCGTGTCAGGTCAATCGTCGAAGTCCAGAAGAGAGATAAGCTGAAGGTGACGATTTTTCTGTATTTCTAATAATCGTTTATTTTCAATAGGGATATTCTTCGATGATGGTAATGGTAATTTGCGACTTAACGTTCGCCGTATTGATGAAAATTTTAAGCTGAGAATATAAAAGACAGACATTATTTTTATTTCTCGTTACCATCTTGGGTTTGTGTTTAAACGATGTTTTTGCTACTTTTCTTTTACAGAAACTTACGCAGCAGGCGGGAGAGGCTGTCGTGAAGAACACGGCACCTTACACTAAGATCATCAACAGCTTTGGCTACAACTAATCGCTGTATTATATAAAGATACAATAAAGAATTGTCCAAAATTCAATACACAGTCTTTCCTCAAATTCTCTGCATCAAACTACGAAACTGCGTATTAGGAACTCGGAAATTCAAAATTTTGTCAAATCCTTTATAAATCCAACCACTTCAATTATTGAATTCGTATTTATAAATCGTTTTCTTTTTTTTTTTTAATGCAACAAATATATTATAGAAGAAGCAAGTTTACTGTGTCCCTGAATTTAAGGAAAATTATTATCTTGTTTTAAATGCAATATTGAATAATAGTGAAAACATTGAAACTCTACAGTCGAACGAATCTCGAATGAAATGTTTAAATCTCAATTATTGATGCTTCTTTGGATTTAAAGAGAAAAGAATTTTGGTAGTCGTCCGGAATTAGGTAAAAATATATCAGTTTTATTAATTCCTATAATTACAATTAAATAATATAAACTAGTTGAATCAAGTCTCTATAGTATCAACAGTGAAAACGACCGTTCCACCCTTGTCTATATCGTCATCGTCATGCACTTCGTTCTCCTCATCCTCAGCCTCCGAACCCGATGAATTCGAGTCCTCGGGTACCGCGGTACGGAAGGTACCAGCGATATTCGGAACTTTAGTCCCCATCTGGGGTCCGAGGTGCTCCGTCAGTCTCATGATCGCGTTCTTTGTCTGAATTTCCTGAAAACAGAAACAGAAACAGAGAATAAAGAATCATCAGGATCAACAGCCGCTAGATCCGGCACCTGAAGCTTCTCCGCCTGTTCCTTCTGCAGGATCAAAGACTCCTGGATCGTCAATGCCTTGACAGTTCCATGGATCGAAGGGGGCGGCGTAGCCGCCGTAACTTCCCAATGCTTGTCCCTCTTCCTCTCCAATTCCTTCCGAGGGTCGTGAACGTTTGTTTTGGTCGTTTGATACGGCTTAAAGGATCCCCGCTTCTCCTCGATCTTTTTCTTCTCGACGATGTCGACGATGTACTTTACGTGCTCGTCCGAGTTCCCAGAGTCCTCTACGTCCTCCAGGTCCTCCGGTCTTATCAGACTCTCCTCGGGTGGGAGGATGATCACCTTTTTCTTGTGAACCCCGGTCCCTGTTGGCTGAGTGAAAGTCAGAATATCAGTTTTTTCCTTGTTATAAAAGATCGCAGGGAGCAGCGGACGAACCTGAGCCAGTATCTTGAGGGGATCCTCGTCGTCGTCACTATCCAACTCCACGATCTTTTCTGTTGCAGGTTTCTCAGAGTATTTCCCAGTCCATTCGAGCTCGTTCATCGCCGCTTTTCCTTCGGAAGCGATGTTGAGTCTCGATAGGAGATTGGCGGCCCTTTCGATCTCATTTTTCGCGTCTAGTTCCTTGATTATCTTGTCTCGAAATTTTATTATCTTCTCCCCTCTGTCGGGCAGCTTAGCGACGAATCTTCTGCGGTTAAGAATCTTTGATTAAACGAATTTCAGGGTTTCGAAAATTAATAAACAGCCCGAAAGATTTATTACGTTATTGATCGAATGAGGTTAGAAATCGAAATAAAATTATTTTTGAGGTTAGTTTTTGATAATTCAATCGAAAAAACACATTTAAATTAGCGAAAGGAAAAAAGAATGTTTTCAGAAGTATTTCTCACGCAATTATTTTCCTTGCTGTTAATTTAACGCATTTAAAAAAATTGAGGTTATGGGTCATGTTTCGCAGCCTACTTATTGATTAGCAGATTGTTCTGTCGGTCCAGGAGTTCTTTGAGCTCGGATATTTGTTTGGATGATAAATCTTCTATGTATCCTTGATTTTCCCGCTTCTGAGGAGGTGGGATTGCCCCGGGTATCTTTTTTATCACGCTATCATGATACATCGCGATGAGATCAGAGAGAGTCGTGTTTTGAATGAGCAAAGAAACGTCAAATTCAAACGCGAAGTTTATAGGTTAGGAAGTCGGTAGACAACCCGCGAGCCTCCCATGCGATGCTGGCTGCCCGCCGACAGGCGCTCGACCGCTTTTTTTTCAAATTTATAATAATAGGTTTCATTAGAACACGTTCCTATCCAATAAGGGCGTTATTACTATACAATAATTGTACGAAAAATATGAAATTCAGATAATAATTTCAAAGTGTATATGAATAACATGGATTTATTTTTCATAATGATACAAATCCTGACCTATGGAAAAATGTTATGTAACGAATGAGACAGAAAGTCACCTAGTAAATGACCCGATTAATCATATGGTATATATATATATAAAACAACAAAAATTATGAAAGGAATTAGTATACGATTCATTCTAAAATTTATCATGTATTCATTTCCAAACAGATTTACTGGATTATTTTTTTTATATCCTTTACTCCTTCATTATTCTGTTGAATTCGCGGCGAGCCTTGTAAAGCAACGGCGAGTACTAAAAAAATAACCTTGCCGAATAAACAGTTACTTTCGGCGCATGCCACCAAAATTTCGGTACGAAAAAATAGTTACTCGCGACCCATGTGAGTGAATATCTGCCCCCCGATATGACAGCGTACTTGTAGGACCCTCTGCTGTCGCATAATATCGTT
>JAFFZH010011167.1:0-49466 GCA_018420115.1 Euura saliciscinereae | reverse complement strand
ATCGTACTCAGACGGCCTTTTTCTACCTTCCTACACTCTTCTGGTCACAAGTTCGCTGACTTTGGTTCGAAAAAATTTAAAATACAAAAAAAAAAAAATTATTCGCGCGTCCAAAATACGCGATTTTCTGTCCAGAAACCGCCTCCCGAGCGGATTGGGTTACGCCATCAATACACCGAAAATACCCCGTTAAAAATGGTGTAAATTTGGTGATATTTCGGTAAAACACCATTTTGTGTCTGATATCACACCAAAAGTACACGGTGTAATTTTGCATTTTTAACATCGTTTTTACACCGATTTTACACCCAGCCAATTTTACACCACTTTTACACCGATTTTACATCCATTTCACACCAAACGGATTTGCGCCTGAAAATGTATAAATACCGGTACTGATGCGTACTGATGCGATGCATTTATAAATTATGCACAGAGCGGCAATGAAAAGAGAAAGGAAATAAGATTCAATGGACATGGTTTATTTAAATGGAAAATTCAATAATTTATTCTGGTATGTATCACATATTTCAGTTGATTGTCGTAGATTATTCAAAGCACATTAATATTTGGTATATACTAATAAGCAGTATTTATCAGTAGAATACACGCACGTCTCCAGAAAGCCCGTTCCCGAAAAACACGTGTCCAAAAAACGCCGTGTCCAAAAAATTTGGTGTCCAATAGCAACGTGTCCGAAAAATTTGGTGTCCGATAATGACGTGTCTGAAAGGGACTTTCGTGGATGGATATTCAGCTCGTGTCCAATCGCGAAGTGTCCGAAAACTTTGGTGTCCAATCGGGACGTGTCCAATAATTAAGTGTCCGATAAAAACAATTATTGGACACGTGTCCAATGGGATCCGTGTCCAATCCGAAAGTGTCCTAACGGGCCATTCCCTTTTAAATTGATACGTATGAATCGTTGGAAGTTACGTGCAACAGAAGAAGGTCGTTCCAGTACGCTACCAGCTCCGGGCAAATATTTGATTCTAATTCCGATCGCGCTACTCCATTGTCGCCCAGGATGGTATTGCAGAACGCAACAAAGTCATTCCAGTACGCTAGGAGTTGCGTGGTAGAAGAAGGTCATCTGAGTACGCTGGACAAAAACTCGCTCCTTCTGGACGCGTGATACAATTTCTGCGTATCAAAATGCCCAAATTCTTGTCCAGGATTCCATTTCCCTCAATTGGCTATGAAAAATAGGCTTTATAAAACTTCAATAAATAATTATTTTCGTCGTGAATTCGAATTATTATTCGTCGTGAAGGAATGACCGACAAACGATTACAGTTATAACAAATCTGATCGGGCTGGAGGAGCGGCCTGGGATAGGGAGTTGTATATTGCAACCAGTATGGCCAGCATATTTTCAATTTGCTTGGAAAAAATTTACCCAAATGAAGCAAATAACGAAACTGAATCTACGATTCGAATTTCAGACTCGTTTCGCATGTTGAATGAAGAATGCAGAGATAATTTTTGTATCGAAAATGTATATTTAGTATATTCATATCATTACGCGCGTGTGTGTGCCATGTAACTATTAACATGTAACATAAAAAAAAATTTAGATTTACAGTAAATTAAATTACATTTACATAGTAGAAACTATCGCTGTCTCAGGGTATTCGCAGCTCAGTTAGGGCACATACAATCACACTCGAAGCACACATCATCATCAATCAATCAGTCAAACTCGCATTTATATTTCGTAACGGTGAAACGCTCGAGAAAAAGATAACCGTTAGTTATATCTATACATAGGTACAATACCTATCATACGTAAATAGGTATGTGTGTACAATCGCATAACATATACGACATCGCAGCGCCGTTAAAACACGCGATCTTGATAGCCGCTGTCAGCCATGCTAGAACTGGGCTTGGCAGGTCCTCCGGGAACTGGATGATGCGGGTGTCGCATGTGACCGGGTCGCCTCGGAGGGGCTAAATACTCGAACATACTCTGCGTGTGTTGCGCCAACATTTTGCTAAGATCACAGGGCATCGGGTCGGTCCAGAAAAAGTCGTGATTCAACGCTGAATCCGAATCGAACCTCTTGCTGGGATCGAGTATCAACAGTTTGTCCAAAAGATCGCAGGCGTAGGGGTCCTTCACGTATGGTTTCAGCCTCTCTTTCACCTGTTGGAATATAATTTCACACGTTTTTATTCCTTCTTCGACTTCTACAGTTTTTTTTTTCTCAAAACGTTTACTCGGAAGATCCAGAGAATAGTTTTCCATCCGATTATATACCTTTCGTTTCTGTCCCTTAGGGAGTTCCATCTTGTTGAAAAGTTCTAGACTCTCAACGCCAGGCCATACTTCGGTAGTCACAGATCCGCATAGCTGGGAAATGAGCGTTAGCTGTTGCTGTTCGGTGTTTCCTTGCATAATGGGCGACCTATGACCGTGGAACTTTAATAGTACGGAAATGTGTCCTCGCATAAATGCGGAATCTATTCAGATTCTCAATTTCCGTTTTTACCTAGTCCACATTTCTGCCATTATGCAACCTGCGCCCCACAGGTCTACCGGAGGTCCGTAATTTCTGTCCCCGAGCAGCAGCTCTGGGGGTCGGTACCAGAGCGTTACGACTCGGTTCGTATAGCGATTGACTTGCCCGTTTTTGTTAGCACTGAAAGCTCGCGCCAGTCCAAAGTCGGCAAGTTTTAATATTCCATTTTTCGTTATCAGCACGTTCGCCGCTTTCATGTCTCTGTGAAGAATCTGTAATCGGAATAATGCAAGCGTTACATAAGATGATCGATCTCATTCGAGTTCCTTCCCGATTGATCTTTCTCTCACCTTGTTGCTGTGAATATAGTACAGACCGTTCAGCAGTTGCTGCATGACCTTCTTGATCTCTCCCAGACTGAATTTAACGTTAACGTTAGACAACAGACCGGCGAGATCGTGTTCGCAGAAATCAAAAACCAGATAAAACGTGGATCGATAACGATTGTACTGCGCAGCTGTAAAAATTTACCATCAATAGACGGAGTTTACAGTTTGGCAGTAGCCAATTGTGGCCCAGTTACCTCTGGTTCTGCATATTTCTATCAAATTCACCACGTTTTCATGCTTCAGTAACTGCAATATCCTTATTTCTCTCAACGCTGTGATTGGGAACTGAAAAAAAGAAGGTTTCAGGTTGTTATTAAAATTAGTTTGATATTAATGAAAAATGGAATAGCGTGTAAATGAATCAGGGTCGCGGAGATCGTTAGTGAAATTCTCGGAAAAACTTACCCCTTCTTTCTCGTTGTCCATCAGGACTTTTTTCATCGCGACGAATTTTTTGTTCGTGTTTTTGTCCCTCGCCTTGAATACCTCTCTGTTAAACAGGTAAATGCATAAGCGTACGAGTAGATTGTTTATACGGTTAAAAGAGTCAAAACGTTCATAACCTCGAAAACGAGAGGAAGAAAAAATTCCCGATCTTTGTTATCGCGTTGTGGGAAAATTAATGCCTCGTTATCACTCACCCAAAGGTTCCTTGACCGATTTTCGCAACCTTTTCATATTTCGATGATTCGTCACAGTGTGGAAACTCAAATTCTTCGATATATTTTTCCTTTTCTTTTGTATTCATCGCATTGAATTATCCCAACTAGTAACCTCGTGACGTCACGGAAGGATTGATTCACAGCACGCGACGCGGGTCGATAGACGAGAATAGAATCGAGGTATCGAACCAAAGCGACGAGGGATTCGAATTGAACCCCGCGAAATTCAAATATTAACAATAATTGCATAAAATAGCTGCAATATCGCGATAAAGTAGAGTACAAAGTCTGTGACATTGACCGAATTTGTTTTTGTATGAAAAAAAGCGCTTTAAAACGATTCATTGCGTCGTTTTCGTAATTTTACGTCGCGGGGTTGGCAGCGCGCGCGTCGAAACAAAGCGAGAAGTGATTCGAATTGAACCCCGCGAAATTTAAATTCTAACAATAATTGCATAAAACAGCTGCAATATCGCGATAAAGTGGAGTATTAAGTCTGTGACATCGATCGAATTTGTTTTTGTATAAAAAAAGCGCTTTAAAACGATTCATTGCATCGTTTTCGTAATTTTACGTCGCGGGGTTGGCAGCGCGCTCGATGTGACAGCCGGTCGCCATTTTCGCGGATATTTCCTTCTGCGAGACAGCGAGACTTGAAGCCTGAAGGAGGCGGGTGATGAGAGGTGTTTTCCCACAACTGATCAAAAAATAGAAAAACAAATAAACGTTCTCGTCTAATCGGGGAAACTTCCTAATATAGAATAAGAAAGAGGAAGAGGATCCAGTCTCTGCGCATAAGTTGGATATTAATCAGTGTGTAATTATCGATCCATCATTCATATATGATGTAAAAAAAACGGTCTTTAATATTCTCATATGCGAAATGGGATACCGACGAACGAACAGCGGTGGCGGAACGGCGATGTTCGATCAATAATACAACTATATCTCTGCTGGAGAAATAAACCGCTAGTGTATCCGTATTATCTCACGTACGCGGTTTGCGAGACACGTAACACAACGTAACGCGATAATTATAATGCGCGTTGAATACAAAATCGACGATCGAACTGCGGTCAAGATTTAAGTTTTAAGATACGAACGCGATTGTCTCGGTTCAAAAACATGGGAATAATCGGCACCCCGTGTCAGCGATAAAGCGACAACGATACTGTAAACAATAATCAATCACATTATGTCAAAACAACGCGTGTAAAGTGGGACAGGTGACAGCTAACAAGCTCGCGGCGATAAAGGTAAAACTATTACATTGTCCGGAATTATTATTATTTTTTCTCGTCTTCCGCGTCGCGTAGAATAATAATCGGCCGTATTTATTATCATTATTATTTGAAAACAATTGAATTCCTCGAGACTGAGATACCGCCTATTAATTTACGTCGATGAACACATTAGTCGTATCGCATATGCGAGAAACGGTAAACACGCTGTTGTTATTTATCGATTTGTTTCATACGCTTTATCTGCTTCATTCAAGGTGGGATCACATGAGACAATAGAGATGCCTCATGGCTGGAGGCAGCGGCAGGTACAGACAAGGCGGACGTTTAGAGAAAGTAAATCCACAGCTTTACTGTCCCCGTTTATATCCTTGCCGTACGTCCGAGCCTGAAGTTACCGAGACGTTCAAGCGACGAGAAAGGTTGGAGACTGTGAGAACTCGGTTGATAAATATAAACACGTTGCAGGAACACGTCGGGAGGTGAGTTTTCACCCGGTTTACGTTCTTCACAGCGGAAGAAGCGCGAGAGAAACGGATTTTGAATTTAATTGTCTCATCATATTATTCTGTTTTATCACACGCAGAATATTCGCTCGGTCTCTGCATTCGGATCTTGAGATTTTAATCGACTGTAAGATCGTGCGTGCTAATCTCTGCATCGTAAGGACGAGATCGCCACGTTTTTATCAACTACTCGAGCCGTACTTTGTACACGATTTTAGATTTACAAGATGCGCTATCGACGCTCCTGGAACTTTCCATCACGTTGAGAATTTCTTGAGGTATTATTACTACTCAGATTAGGAGTTCGTCACCTTCTATGCACTATCACTATAATCTGCACGTGAGAAAACTTCTGGAACAAATATTTACACGAATATGTTTAATCCCTTGCTGAAACACGCTAATCGTCATCTTTTTCCAACGTTACAGACTTCTCTACACTAATTTGGATCCAGCACAGGAGGAAGCGATCCTAGTTGATCTCGTATCGACCGCCTTGAGCCCAGAGAAATTCGTAGCGCAAGATTTCGTCGAGAGGGAATCAGGCTACCAAAATAGGTTCTGAATCAGAGTAACATAGCTCAGAATGTCTTCAAAAGCATTCTAACATAACTTTGAAATACTTTCAGCATCTTCGACAAAGCAGAGAAGACTTCTGGCCGTTCGCCTCCGACGATACTCTGGGAATCTAGTAGCGTTATAAACAGGAATTTTGGTACTTGCCAAAGAAATGATAGCATAGACGCGAGTAGTCCCGCTTCTTCAGACATGGCCGACTCTGGACTTGAGACAGGATCTGTTAGTCCGCGCGATAACAGCGTGTCGGAAACGTCCGGAGTTGATTTAGACGAGTCTCAGGCTACCGGAGATATTTCTACGGATGAAGATTCGAACAAAGTTACTCTGAGAGACTCGGACGCCGAGGAACGGAGCAAAGTCTCCGCCAACGAGCAGCATACGAATCTCTTCAATCTGAATAACTCCTGTAATTATTCTCACAAGACGCCGGAATTTGTTCAGGCTAAACATTCGGCGGACATAATTGGATCCGGGTCAGACGCGACCTGTTCGTTTGTGAGAGTCGAACCGCAGTATGCGAGCAACTTGAGGGAATTCGATTCGTCGGGATCCTCGGACGAGAATGCCCAGAAAATTCAGGACCCAGCGGAGCTTGAGATCTCTAGATACGAAAACCGCGTCTTGGACGATCCTTTCTACGAATCTGAATCCGAAAGCGAGGGAAATGACAGAACGAATTCGTTCGTGCCCACCGAGTCCTTCGAATTTATCGATCCGGTTAACATGTCGCCGCTGGCTTCTGACCCGGAAAAAGCATTGCAGAAATACGAGACTTTCAACAAGCAGGAGAACGAGAAACTCGACCCTAATCCAGAGGCCAGAAGCATGACTATGGAGGAACTGCGCCATGAGTTATCGCACTCTAATGACTTGCCAATCAAGAAAAGCTCCTCTAGCACGAGTAGTTATTATTTTATCGACGCTTCCAGTCTGAACGACGAGGACGAAATCGCGGTTGTCGACTCGTTGCGAGAACGTAGGGTTCCATCCTACATTCCCAGTTCCGTTGCTGATTGCTCTTCCAGCATTGATTCTGGGATCCAAATCTCGCAGACGGACGAACAGCATCCGAGGCCGCAGCAAACTGGATCTAGAAGATCGTCGAATTTCCAAATAGGCCACGAAAGGGTAGCAGAATTTGAGAAAGAATTGAAATTAACAGAGCGTTTGGAGCCGCTTGCGGAATTGCGGAAAGTTAAACGGCTGGATTCGACCTCGGAAGAAAAGCCGGAGAGCGAGAAAGAGAAGGAGAAAAATAATACGGAGAAAGAAACTCTCGTGGTTGAAATAAAAGAAGCCGACAGTGGAGAAAGCGCAAGAGCTTCGCCTTGCCCCGATAACAGTAGGGGAATCACCAATAACAAACCAATCTCGCTCGAAGCCATCACCAAAAATACCACGGAACAAAAGCCGAGTGGCTTAGAGACAAAGAGTGACGTAATTCCGGAAGAAGCCAGTGGCGAAGAACCAAGACGACCTTCTCTCATCAGGAGAAATACCTTCGAGTTAGATCCCAATGACGAAAAGCTCTCGATTCTTAGGCAGGAATATGAGAGACGCCAGGGTAATCTCGTATTCCAGAATTCTATACCTCAATATTCGGGACATCGAGTGGACGGAGATTCTTGTTTCGACCCAACAGTTTCCACAGATATTTCTGCGGCCGTTGATGACTCGTGGATAAAACCCGTTGACACACCTCTAGACACGAGGCAACCAAGTGCCGCGACGTGTGCAATCCCTCCGATAGGAATTTCAGAAAAAGAAGATCGCAGAATTAGCAATCCTTGCGTAGTGGTGAATAATGCGGAAAAACCCGTAGAAGAAACGAGCAGCGAGATTATTGAAAAGGAATCTTGTTCGGTACAAAACAGAATAAGCAAAAGTACCAAAGCCATAGAGATGCCCAAGCGATCCAAATGTGACGAGACGAGTCCTATTGTCTCGGGGGGTGTGGCTGCTAATGATTATGCAAAGGTGACGGACAGTCCGATGGTGAGACGGAAGACAGAATCGACGCCGATAGTCTCGGGCGGCTCGGTCCTCATGGAGGAGCCAGAGGTGAAAGTAAAACCTATAAGGATGTGTAGTTCTATGACTTCCTGGGTCGTGGATATGCGCAATCCGGTTAAAGGAGATGATAGTCGGTCTGCGGCAAAGGATAAAATTCTCGAAACAATGTCTCAGAGTTTGTCGAACGTCGAATCTATCCAAAAGAAGTCAAAAGCTCCTGAGAAGTTAGGGAGCTTAGGGTTCTTCGTTAATCTGAACGACGCGGAGACTTCCAAGCCACCCCTTTCCGCACCCCCAGAGATGCCTAGGACCAAGAATAAACCGAATATCGAAACAGGGGAACAGAATGGAAATGGGAAAAATTACTGCGAGTTCTTCATCGATATTTCCAAGAAGGAAAAGAAGACGGATAAGGAGACCGAAGGTGTTACACCGGCTGGTAAAAACTCTGGCCGTGGTGCAGATAAGAGAAATATCTTCTCTATGTTCATAGATCTGAACGATTCTAGTAGTTCTAGCAATTCTCTTGTGAATAAGAATAGTCATTTCAATGGTAAACCGGAAATACGAGAGAAAATCAAAGAAACGAGCCAACCAGATACCGGCGCCTCCCTGAAACTTGAACCGGGACAATCGAACAGCGGTAATTCTGACGAAAACGGAAGCAGCAGCGACAGAGATCAATCTACTTCAGACCAGAATGCTTTGAGGGATCAAAAACAAAGCGTATTCATGTTTATTGAATCCGATTCCCCCGTGGTAAGACGTCGAACGCTGTCCTCATCCAGGCCTGCGTTCAAACGACATTCGTGGAATGTGGATAAGGGGACAGCGGCCAATGGCAATGGAAATGAAAACGGAAACGTGGCTAAAGAACTGGTTCACAGAAAGGAGCACAAGAGAGCTCACAGTCTTTCCGTGGATCGAGGAGACCTGAGAAGAAACCAAACGACAAAAACCAGCAACTCGAGTCATTCTCTGAGCGAGGTAGCGAGAGCGGATACTCTGAACGGAGTTGGCTCTAGGAGATTGCAAGAGCAAGAGAGCAGCCGCAACATGGACACTTCGACAGAGGACGTATTCGAGTATGACAATCGTGATACTCCGCCCAATTCGCACATTGAAATTTGCAACGAAGAACTAATAGCCTCCGTAAAGCAGCACGACTACAAGGAACTCACGACGACGGAAATTGCCGAGAATTTTGACGGCGAGACAAAGGCCTATGAGGAGGAATACTCCGAGGTATCCGTCTGGGATAAAACGGGAACGGAAAGCACCGACGGTCTGGATCACACAAGGAAGAGCGAAACTTTTGACATCAGTAGCGGCAGCGGCAGCGGACCCTCGCCGGAAAGCGATCACCAGGACTCTGAGCTGTCTGAAACGATGAATGGAGAGGAAACGAAGGTTCGCAAGAGATCCGGGATCGTGCCACCTCTGGGCTACAAGATATCGGAAACCCGAAAGTCTCTGAATGAGAAGATAAAGAAAATCGAGTGCGAGCTGATCAATCACGATTGCACAATTGAAAAGGCATCTGCGAGTAATTTCAGATCTGTAACATCGAGTTCTAAGAAAGAAGAAAAGGTCTTGTTCAGCCAGGATACCCAGGGGCATAAATCAGCGCCGTCCGATCCATCCTTGTCCAGTTTTGTCAGACTTTCAGATCTGGATAAAACGCCGGTTAAATTTCATACCTCTGACATCATAAACACCAAGGAGGACAGAATCAACTATCGCATGAGCAGTAGCATCCCGGAAACTTCATGGATAGAGAGCAAACTCATAATGACCAGGTCCAGCGGACCCATGCGAAACGTATCTCGGGGGAAATTCGCCTCCGCCATGACAACATCTCTACCACCCAAGCAAAAATCTCCTCTCAACGATTTGGGTAATGACGCGGAAGGCGAAGGCGTCATGTCCGAGTCTGATCTCAGCAGTATGCAAAGCAGCATCGGCCGTTCCGGAGCCGGTAGGTAGCTCTGCTGCTAGATCAATGCCGAATAGCTCGATAAATAACGTGATTTTTGACGATTTATCAGATGGAAGTACCGAGGAAACCGAAACGTCTAGTTTGATAGGAGCGAAGCCTTACAATCGCCTGGGCGAGGATCTTCTCCGCATGTTCTTGGAGGAGATCAATCCTGACGTGACCATAGACGTTTCTGGGCGGAGGATAAGGGCCCACAAATGCATATTGAGTTCACGATGTCAATATTTTGCCGCTATACTCAGCGGCGGATGGGTGGAAAGTGCCGGAAATGTAATTGCACTTCAAGGGTACGCGATGAGAATTGAACAACGATCGAAAGTGCAAGAATATATCGGAAATACTAAAATTGACTCGTTTTTCTTCACAGATATTCTTACAACTCTGTGCATTTCGCCTTATGCCACATATATAGCGGGGAAAGCAACATCCCGGACACAATAAGTATAGTGGAATTAGCGACCTTGGCTGATATGCTGTGCCTGGAGGGACTCAAAGAAGTGATAAGTTACACGCTGAAAGTGAAATACTGCCATCTTTTTCACAAGGTGAGCGGATCTTGATAAATCTTCGGTTTCATTGTCAATTGTGAATTGAACATTAATCATTGTTTCCTTTAGCCATGCCAGATCTGTGCCGTCGGGGTGTTGGAGTGCATGCCGTTAGCCGCCGCCTACGGATTGGACGAGGTCTACAGAAAATCTCTCCGGTGGATAACGAGGCACTTTGTCCGCATCTGGCCTTGCAAGGCTTTCGCAACTCTTCCTCGCGAGTTGATGGACAAATGTTACCATCAACACATCGTACACATGGTAATTGAATCGTCGGATTGTCAGTTTATGTAAACATTCGAGACTTGTTTCTAATCTCTTTGATATAGTCGACAGATAACGTCCTTCAAACTATGATGGACTGCGACAAGCTCCTGGCGACTCTGCCCAATGTACGTTGGGCGGAGCCGGTTTTCAGACTGGTTTCTAATCTGCTTGAAACCGCGGTGAAATATCTGTCCGATAATTTCTCTGGATTGTTGGGAAATGAGAAGTTCCACGCTTTAGGTCGTGAGTTCAGTTGGAACATCAGTCGTCTGGAAGACAATATCCTAGCTGCCGCGGACCGCCTGCCCCCTGAGCAGGCCTGCAAGAGTTATGCCAAGCTACACAAAATGCTGATTACTGCACAGTCGGAAGAGATACCAGCTGAAAGAAGGTGGGGCCAGCTCTTCATCGAGTTTTTGAAGAAAATTAATAGCCACGTTGAAAAATGTCTGGTACGGGAAGCCCCGAGGGCGGCCAGATCTTCCATGTGGCTGAAAATGGACCTGGAATTGAGAAGACGGATACAGGAATTGGCTTGTCTTGTTATCCTGCCACACGAGGTCTCGAAGCGTCAGTCGAGGCATTCGAACTTCATGAAGGTGGGTTTTCAAAACTCGTAAATAGATTGGGTTTACTGTGAATTAACGCCGGAATCATTCCAGGAGCCTAAAGCATCTTCCAGCAGAACTTCGGCCAGCAGAAGTCTCGACCTGAGAAAAGTCAAGATGGTCATATCGGAGCATAACGATAAAACGTTCAAGTACAAGCAAACTGCCGTGGCTCCACCGCAGGTGAAAAAAGTTCCTCTGAGCAAGCCAAAGACCGATCCGTTGGACAGAAAAATGCAACAAGATAAGCTGATAGCCAGCGAATCGACAAGCAGGCCGAGATCTTGGCCGAATAAACTCGAGGTGAGCTACAGCGCGATGTTTGAATAATGATTTGATCGAAGAACTTTGATTTGATTTTGTGCATTTTCCAGGTGAAGGCTAGGTACCTTGAACCGAGGAATAAGTCGGTAACGAAAGAAACGCCTGCGCAAGGACCACCTGAAAAAATGGTACAACACCGTAGAAAGAATCTCATATCCTCCTCCGATTCTTCTCGAACTTCTAGTCCTGCTATGAAACGAGCGACGGATAAGAAAACCTTTGCCAAGATTAAACTACCGATAAAAAAAGACGCGAAAGCTCTCTCTTCGGACAGTCTTGCAGACGCGACGAACGCGGACAAGGGAAACAGCAGAAAAGATTTGACCAGCAAAAGCTGCGGGATAACGCGACCGGAGTCTCCTTCCCTCAAGCAGAAAGACACGGACATCGGTTTGTCCGTGGATTCTCTAGCCGAGGCAAAGAAGAAACCTGTTGTAATGAAGAAGAAGCCTGCGAAGATGGACACGTCCATGTCCACCGATAGCCTGATGACTGAGGTCACCGGAACCCCGAAATCGACAGTGTCCAATAAACTGTCTCCGACTTTGGGCGGCAGAACTGTTGGCAGAAATCAGCCTATGGCTAAGAAAATGTCGCCTCCGACCCAGCAGAGAAGCCCGTTGACGATTACACGCCGATCTCCAAGGTCCGTCGAATGCTCGACCGCCGCTAGCAGAAACAGGGCGGTGGCCGTTACTCCGTACCACGGGTCTCCCAGTTTGAGAAGGAACCTTCTGGACGCCGCTAAGACTCCGGATATTCCTGGTAAAGTTTTGCAGCCTGTTGGTAGCAGGTCGGCGCCACAGGTAAGGGCGCAGATGTCGACGTCTGGTGTTAGTAATGTTAAAAAAGAGAGGACAGGGACTCTCTCTAATCAACCGAGCGTCGAGAGTCCCAAGAGATCGTCGCCCAAGTCTAACGGAGCGATTAGAGCCAGCAAATCGATGTTGGGTGGGATTAAAAAAGCTGGCAATAAGGGAGGCGAGGAAAAGATTAAAAGTGGTACGTGCCATAATGGTGATACGGTAAAACAACCCACCGTCGGTTCTAGATCGGGAACGTTTTTAAAAGATGAACCGACCATACTTAAAAAGTCAGATATTAAAGCGTCACAGGCTAACGTTTAAATAATTTTTTTTTCACATTCAAATATTTATTGTCATTATTACTGGTTGCATTAGTGATATTGCGCATTTATTATGCTATTTTTTTTCTTTCATTTGCATTTAATTGAAGAAATTGCATCAATTTCATCGCTTATTCATTCCAAAAACAAAAAGTTTCCTTCTTTTATACAAGAGAATGAATTTCGCCATTGAAACGAGATAAAATATGCTAATTCCTCTTCACTGATGCAATCGTCATAATATCTACGATACAAATAAGGAGAAAGAATCGTACACCAAATCTCAATTGTGTAATCTATCGTCGTTATACGATATTAGGTATTCTGTATACATATTTACGGCTCCAGCCCCTCTCCTACTCAAGTACATAAGATGGCCAGTTACTGAACTTGTTTATGATCAATTAGTTGTTGTGTTTTCTTTTATCTCGTTAGAAGTAGCGGTAGGAGTAGAGTATAATCGAGGGTGTAAAGTAATCTGAGTAATGATATTTCGAGTCACACAATATGAATGCAATATTATTTCTACGTGTTAGAGGAGGAATTTAATTCTGCTACTGCTCTACGAGCGATCGCCATTATATAAAACTAATTTAAACTAATTTTGGTTCTCGGTAGATTAATCTCGAGTATTTCTTTTTTGTACAATTGTTTGATTAATTTTCACGTTATCGTAAAATTCAATGTAAATGTTTAGGTACTATTTAATATTTATTTATGAAACAAATTTTTATCAACTATATTTTGCAATGTACATTTTTGAATGCGATATTTGTATCTAGTCATTTATATATATTTTAAATTAAATATTTAATTTTATGTAATGTTATTAAAATAAATATTTCAATATAACGTTTAAAATATTCGTTTCGCATTACTTTCATCAAACTTAAATTATCGATTAACCAAATTATACGTCCAACAAAGTTCCTCTGGGTCTCGTCCTCTTCGGTTCAACTTCCGGCGGAGGCATCGCCTTACGTTTATTCATTCCTTTTCTTTCCAACTGTTTTTCAATTATACGCGCATTGTTTGCGTAAGAGTCTGCGACTTCCCTCTGTAAGAAAAGGTCAAAAGAGAACCAATAACAATATTCGAGTGCATAATAATTGAATATCGGATATAAATTGTTGCTTACCGCCTCGATTTCATCCTCCTCTTCGTCGATGGTAGAAACTGTAACTGAGCTAAATTTCCCCATATTTTTAGTATGTTTCGTCACCATTATCTTCTTCGGCTTCTCGATAGCTACTTGATTATATATGTCCGTCATCGGACCTTCCCCAGAGCTCTTTATCACCGCACCTTTAACGATGAACACGACGTTAGAGTCAGGCTCGTGTTTGTAGTAGAGGAGAAGACCGCATCTGTTGTGAAAAAATTCGATAGAATTCGGAAATCAGAATGAGACAATATTTTCAAGTCTCGTAACGGTATTTTTCACCTACTTTTTACACTTTTGTCTGTGTTGCTTCTCGATACCCTCGGCTCGCTTCAGGTAGACGGTCTCGTCCTGTTCGCTGGTCATTTTGTGAGCGTGTTTACTGCCGTCGATAACCCTGGTTCCGTCTCTTTTCCTCAGTGGTAATTTTTCGACCGCACAATCTGCGTAAAAATTAATATTGGAGATGGAATTGTTAGAAATATTGTTTTGATGCCTTTTCGATGTGGAAAGAGTGAAAACTTCTATTCTGTTGCATTATGACAAAATCCTGACCTAACCTAAATCAACATAACCTCAAATCGCTTACCTAGAATCAACGTCATCTGTCCGCAAAGGCAGTAATAAATGTGCAGCGGTTTTTCCTCGCTGTATTCTTCCTGATCCTTTGTATCGGAGCATATTATGCTCCTTGATACTACTTTTGGCATTTTTACCCACTTTTATTTGCTGTCTGTTTTTATTAAATTTATTTACGTCAATTTCGTTTTGCGTACGACTTCAGAGACTTCGGTCTTGTAGAGAAGTCGATTATCGAAGAAACAATCGATTAGCTGAATATTTCACCCGTCACGCAGTTATAAAAGAGCTTCAACCACTTCACTTGAAAGTTGGTTCAGTGAGGATCAATTATCGCTCGTTTCCAGTGGTTTTCGAGTCAATAAAATTCCACATCATGGTAAAAGTACGTAAAAACATTGAATTTAAAAATTCCAACGAGCCCCGAACAGGAAATATCGATTTCACCTGCTTCTGACCAACCCTAACCTAAAATATTCGTCGTCTCATGCGTAATTCCGGCTTATCACTATTCCAATCACAATTCTGACTCATTCGACGATGTTTGGGGCCTAAAATCGCGCGATTTTAAACTCTATTCGAATTGCTATTTCACGATTCAACTCTCGCATCACGGACTACGTCTTGTTTATTTTTATAACATTCCAAACACCACCTGAATAAATTCACCGGACCGATGGAACACAACGCGACGTTCTTCATCCAACTTTAATCTAATTGAGAAATATTTCGTTTCAGACTGAGAAAAAACGGGACGTTCCGATCCTGTTAAAAAAAATCCTGGCCAGCGATGCATATCTCACGAAGCTTTTCATCGGAAGCATTGACAACTGTTTACCTTTCAGACAGGTCAAAGTGCATTACAAGATGCTCGAGGTCAGTGCCACCCCCTCAATCAACATATTGTTGTTCTGAATCCCTGGATGCGAAGTAATTACTACAAGCTTTATAAAGTACTGTCTGGGTCTTATATTCATCGGAGTCGGTACAAAGATTTACTAATCTAAGCCCAAGGATCTCAAAACAACGGAATAAAAACTAAACATCTTTGCTTGGTAGACAATTTTCATGCATATTCTTCTCAAATTCAGGTATCGTGTCACGGCGTACCGTGGCTCGCGAGTTGGCTAGCATTTGTCTGGGTCCTGAACAGCAGAAGCTTGTACCAGATGCAGGTGAACTTCATGATCGGTAAGGAATCGAGCCACTGAAAATCGCGACGGACATCGAGTTCAATTTCGTTCATTCTCGTATTTCTCTGCTTCCAGGACTGCTTCTGGACATAGTTATAGTCGCCCTGATAAAAGCCATCACTCGCCGGCGCCGTCCGGCGTTTAACGACGACGTCTTTGCCATGGGTCCTGACAAATTCTCCTTCCCATCCGGACACGCTTCCCGGGCGATGTTCGTTGTCTACTTCTTCTTCAACCTGTGGCCAGTCAATTGGATATTCAGACTGCCGATGCTCGCCTGGATGGTGTGCGTCTGTCTGTCCAGAATCTTACTGGAGAGACATTACTTGCTGGACGTTTTGGCCGGAGTATTTTTAGGCATTGTAGAAGGGTTGTTTATCGGACTCATATATCTAGACCAAGAAACATGCTTTTCTTTGGTGTCTTGGATCTCCGATGAGAAACTAGAAGGCGGCGAGTACCACGTCTAAGAAGGTCGAATGCGAGTCTTGTAATTTTAGTCTTCGAACTTATTCGTAACGTTTATTACGCTGTGATTATTATTCTCAAAGAGTCAATTGAAATTGTGTGGGTTTTTATCTTTTTCTCAGTAGTTTTACCCACGAAACTATTTAAATAACGGTATTTTTTATCTTGAGGAAGAAAGAAAGTAATAAAAAGGATGTGAATGGTGTGACGTCACAGTTATAAATATTTTTTTACACATGAGATTAGAAATGAATAAACAACGTTTTATTATTACTATTATTACAGAAAATCTGTATTTTATTTCATTGAGCCTCATTACAGATCGCGCTTAATGAGCATTAAGCTGGCCTAAGTGTGTACAGCATCACTTTTATCGTCGAATTTCTCATTGCCAAAGTAATTAACAGGATGAGTCGATTTTATTTTAAGTATAATTTTTATAGTCTTGATAGAACAGTCCTCTGTTGGTTTTACATTTCCTGAAAAATTTCATAAATTTCGGTTTGAAATAATTAATTTTCGTACGTTAAAAATGAAAAATCAGCTCTATTTTTTTTATTTCAAAATCAAGAGAAATGGAAAATTTGAATGCAACAATTCAAGTCGATTTAGCTACGTATCTGGAAGAGATTCTAGTACACATGGAAGCAATGGTATCCCGATTTTTATCGAAAATCTCTACTCGGTTAATATTGACTATATATGATCATCAGCAAAAATTTTCCTATAATTCTCTACGACTTGATGTATCAATTTTTTAAATCTACATACCGTAACACTATGTTTCGTCAAGTTTATTTATCGTCAAGCTAAATATCGATTAATAAATACTATAATTACTACAATGGTGCTTTTCTCAGTATCACGTGTTCAACATGCTATCTATCGTGATATCCAATCTATCTACGTGTACGTGTGTCTACGTCAGCTTCCATTATCGTCGTTTTTGAAGTGAGATCAAATATTGGTCTTTAAACAAACAATGAGCACATCGTCATGGAATATTTACGGTCTTCGTCGTCGATTTTTATGGATGTAAAGTTATATCGATAGAAAGGAAAACGCCTATCGGAGTCTTTCCGAAGATACAGGAATGCAGAGTGGGTCGCCTATCGTCAGGCGCAAAAATTAAGTAGAAAAAGTCGTTACAGCGAAATTAAACGCGTGGATATGAATGATTTGAGTCTCGAGACGATGAAATGAACAAAATTGATCAACCCGAGGACGCAGGTCGGTGTAAACAGCAGCTCGTTGCCTCGATAATCTACCACAAAGGCGAGTGGTAAAATTTCAAATCTAGATGAGCGGCCTCGTTGCCGCCGACCTCCTGAGCGCATGAGGGGGAGGGCGACGTCTTGACGGTCGCGTTACGCTCTCTCTCG
The DNA here is from genome assembly GCA_018420115.1 of Euura saliciscinereae. Lineage (NCBI taxonomy): Eukaryota > Metazoa > Arthropoda > Insecta > Hymenoptera > Tenthredinidae > Euura > Euura saliciscinereae. Next base: position 31,955 of record JAFFZH010011167.1, on the reverse strand, counting down.
GCCTTTTCGGCCTCTATGAGGATCGGGACGAAGGGGGTCGGCTGGTGTTCCGGGATCGCCGGTGTCGGGACCGTCGACAATTCGCTGGATCGCTGTTTCTGTTCCTCTTCGGAGTACAGGGACAACGAGCGTGGCCGTTCCGGTTTCGGAACCGCAATCGGGGGAGGAGTCACGTTCGCGTTACCGCCGCTGGAACAGTCGCGGGTTCTAAAATCGACTCGGGGCGCCGGATTTGGGATTCAAAATAGAAGATTGGTGAATAGGAGATAGAGAAAATAAATTTACCCGTGCAGAGACCAACGCAACGGGTCGAGAAAAGAGAAGGAATAACTAACTCACTTGGACGTTTCTCGTTGCTATTTGGGGAAAAACTCTCGATGCTTCATGCTTGGTTACTGTGCGATTGAATGGATGAGGGGAATATGTATTTTAGTTATAGTACGTCCGAGGTGTAATATAATGAAATGGAATAAATAATGATGTGTAAAAATGTTTTAATTTAATCGATCAAAATAGGTTGATTTATAATATAATATCACTGTACAATACATACAAATAATAATAATACAAATTATATAGTTAAGAAATAAATAAAATCTGATTTTTTTCTATGTTTCCGATTTTATCGAGTGTTGGATATAAATTCTATATTGATAAGTAGAAATAATAACGCGACCGCAGTTTTTATTGTCTAGAAAAAAATCATATAATACTGCCTTTCGACTTGAATATTGGAACATCGAGCCGTTTATCACACAATTAGATAAGAAGAAATACATGCAGATTTCTAAACAATTATAATTCAACAATAATTGAACAGCTTTAATGTAATAAAATAGTAAAAAGAAAAAAAAATTGTATTGATATTCGATTCAAGAACACAATTTTTCGGCTACACACTACGAGACAATTTTTTACACTAGTTTACAAAAGTAAGATTGTGGTGTTTTTCTTTTTCTTCTAATTTTGGTTTGTTTGAAAGTATGAATAGGAAGCGACTATAATTGCGATTAGCTATGAAATTATAGTGAAATCGTGAATGGTGTTGATGTGAGATTGTAAGTAAATTGAGCTGCCGCCGAGAACACGTGTATTTTTCTTTTTTTCAACAATTGTTCAAAATTACGTGGCGGGAATTTCGAGAATCATCATCGTCTGCCTCGATTGTTAATTCGATCTACGCAATTAGTGGAAGGCATGATAACTCAGAGTCACTCACCCTGTACGTTCGGCCGGTTGTCCGAGGACAGCCGTGTTGTGGATTATCTGAAAACAGAAGATCGTCTTATCTCAAATTGTATTAAAAAAAAAAAACGAAAAGAAAAAGAAGGAATTGATACTCACGTTGCCCATCGAACACGCAGGCCGAGCAGCGGCGTATCTTCCGTAAGAATTTCTGGAAACGTTATTCGCGCTGCAATAAAGATCGATATCGATCAACTTTTTGAATATCTTAGTCAAAATATCATTTTTTTAAACGTTGAGTTTGAAAATGAGCAATTTTAGTCAGCATAGGCTGATTTGTCAGCATTATTCATACCTCGAATTGTTGTTGTTGTTATGGTTGGGTGAAGGGCTGCTGTCGAAAGCTTTTGGGGATGGTCCGTACCTGCTGACCCTCGTGTCCTGAATTTCTGAAAAATAAACGACACTGCAAGCTATAAGGAATCCCGGAGATTGGCTTTGAAATGTTTCCCGGCTCGATCAAGGCTCTGTTGTGCAGCAGGCCGCGAGCTAATTAGCATTGGCCTCATTATCAAAGTACGCGTTTCTATTATGCTCGCGATGCGTTAGAAATGACAGAAATGAGAAACAGAATGTGGATATCGATCTACTCGATGAAAGGTATGAGGTAATCTTAACGACGTCAATTAAGAATATCGCTGCTGCAACTTTTTTCTGTGTAGTTTACACGTGATGGAAAAAGTATCTTTTGATCTAGAAAAGCCAGGTCGGCTGTACTGCAATTATGGGTATTAGTGCGGTGGAAAAGTTCGCTGGCTCGTGTTAAAACCGCGAGCAATTTACTCGCTGCAGGATAAGATTTAATGAGATGCAGGTTGTTTTTTTCTATTTTTTGCTTACTTGCTTTGAGAAACTTTTTCTAACATCAAACCAAAGTTTTTTTTTTGTTTTACTTGAGAATCCCGAGGTGAAAAGCATCACGTAGAGATATACTCACCATTTTCGAAGAATCCTTGAAAAACGACGAATTTATTATTCTGCGGAATGATCCTGGACAGTCCGTAGTGCTTTCGTAAAAATGCTAAGAATTTTTCTGACGGTCTGTCGATGGCGATTTTAACCGGGGTGAGTTTCTCCTCCTAGAAACAATGCAATTAGCTCCACTACAATGGTAAATTTAACTGCCCAAGGCCAATAAAATTCAACTTCCTTCGTCGATTAATTGCACGTCATTGGATGAACAAGAGAAAAACGCTGCATTGTATGACTCGACTGTATATTAGAAAAGCTAGAAAAAGAGTCAAGTGAGGAAAAAGTTCAGATTACAAGGAACTCCGTGGAAACGGTAGCCCCAACAATGGAAAAAACCTCCGATCGCGTGAGTAATGAAGAAGGGTATCAAAGTCGACGTGGTTTATATGCTTCGGTTTATGAGTAGATACATCCGTGCGAGTTGCACGTTTTTATTTTATTTTTTCAATTTTATATATTACTAGTTTGCAAAAAATTAATTAACTCATATTTTTTCTTTTCCTCATTGAAACAAAAGTGAAGGAAATACGACGGATCGAAAATTACTACGTTGTGACGTCACCTTACAGCAAATACGCTGGAATTTAATTGCCTGTAACTTTTGTGATTGTCATTTTTTTCTAACGGAAAAGAAAAAACACGACGATGGTGTACCTCGAATGTAACGATATTGTTCTCGGAGTCTCGATCGCGTGTAGGATTCCGATAATCTTATGTAAAACCGGATGCTAGTAGTGGAATTGAATTCTAAAAATGACCAAACACGATTTGGTTTATGGGCACTAAGGAATCGGAGCTTCCTTCCATTACGGAATTGAACTGCAGGGCTCCTTGCTAATGTACACTTGATGAAATCCTCATTCCCCGTTAACGACGTTGAATACGTAATTTAATCCGCGTCAAGGCGAGGCCTGATTTTTATCCGCGAGCGATTTTCGGATTAGACCCAAGCCCCATAACGCCCCCGAATGATTGAGTACCTGATCCAGAAACCGATAATAACTCCTTACGTCCATCTAATAACTTCCGGCCCTCAAAGTACATGAAACTGTTATTGATTTCGAGATAATTCAGCTTTACTTCTGTTCAACTTCTCGGTTCCCTGCTTTTAAGAGAAAAGAGGAGTTTTTGTAATCAACCCGAAATCAAAAAGGTGAGTTTTTACTGGATCTCCAGGTTTTGACGTTTTTCCAAACTTAGAACTGATTAGATATTCGCTTCGATCGGCTCAGTACTTTTTGAATTATTTCAATAACAAAATTTGAAAAAATACAAAAATGATGATATCTTGAGAACGGATTAAATTTGAAGTCAGTTTTGCAAAATTTTGATTTGTCGCATTCGATGTGCCACGAAAAAAAAAACTAAAAAAAAAACTAAAAACGTTTCGATCTCGATGAAAATTGGTACTCCAACGTTTTTTAGATCGCTGATCACGAATCTCAAGTTAGTTTTACGAAATTCAGAATGGCGGATTGAATTTGCTGGGAAAAACACTAAAAACATTCGAAATCTTATGAAAATTGATACTCAAGTGTTTTTCGAACCACTGATCAGGAATTTGGGGTCAGATAAGCAAAATTCAAAATAGCTGAAAACAAAATAAATAACGGAAAGTTCAGGGGCTGACATGATTAGGAGGGGCCATCGATATAAAATGATTTCGATAAGCGGTTTCATCCTACTCTTTCCGTTCTCGATTCTCTCAAAACTCACTGAAACGTAAGTCACAAAAATTGTTTTTTCATGACTCTCGCAATTGACTAATTTGACCATTTCTCCGTACTCACCGCCAGCATGTGCTGATAGATGATATTCCCGCAGCCCATACGCTGGCGGGATTCGTGGACGTAAAAATCGAGCACGCAGCGTGGTTGGAGCTGATAATGATTGCCCGTTTCGTCGAACATGAACAGATTCTTTGAGCCAGTTTTCAAAAGTCCGACCACGGAACCTTTGCCGCTGAAACAACGAAGGCATCCATAAAAAGGTGGAAACATAACGAAAAGTGGTCATCGAGGATGAGATCGTATCGCGGAATCGTTAATCTCGTCACGAAGTGCCGCAGTCTAGACTTGCGAACCCCGAGGGGCAGCCCTTGGGCGACCCCTGGTTGAACATCGATCCAAGGAACTCGGAGTCTTGCCTCTTTTCCTCCTCCATGGATACAAATTTATTCAACGCAGAACGCGAACTCGACCAATAAATTTTTAACCCCGATTAATATACTGGCTCTAAAAAAATCAAAATATTCGAAAAGCGAATAGCAGGTCCCTTACTGATTTGCTTCGTTGTCGACGAGGAGGTAGACCAGGTGATCAGTATCCCTGAGCTTCTGGGCGCTGGTGATGGGCTTGCTGAGACCCTGAGCTTTCGCGGATGCCTCGCCCATTTCGTCCAGGATTCTGGTCAGCTGTCTTTGACATTCTCTGGAAATGAATAAACGACGAATCTTATATCGAGGGGGGAATACCTCAAGATTTGACTGACCCTTTTCTTTTGCAGTGAAATCAATCAAATTATAGGATCATTTATTTTAATTGACACTTTTTGTAATTTCAAATTATTTCTTTTATTCCAATTCATGTTTTACTTCTCACCAATATTTTTTTCCCATTATTTCATTCATTTCCCTCGGTTATTTCTCATTATTTCTTCAGTTATTTCTGAATATTTCATTTATTCTCTCAGTTATTTCTTAATATTTTATTTATTTTCTTACTTATTTCATATTATTCCAATTATTCCTTACTATTTGATTCATTTCCTCGGCTATTCGTCAATATTTCACGAGCTATTGACATGTTATTATTCTCAACGAGTTATTATCCTCGTCGCCTTACATCGCTTATCGCTGTTACATCAGAGAAGATAGTAACACAGCATCGAGTGAAAATTCAAACGGATTAGACTATCGCGTCTCCTAATTGTCCCAAACACGCGATCGCTCGATTTCGTTACCGAAATTTTGAGTCTGTAGAAAGTTTACGACTCAAAGGAAGCACTTTGGCGATGAAAAGAGGCCCGAGTGGCTCCGCTAAATTTCTTTTCTTCAAAAAATAGTTTTCTTTGGTGTGACATTGACAGAATACCGATCCCACATAGTCAGGAGAAATGCTTTCTCGAATTCTGAATTCCCACGCGTCATATTTCCGCTCGTTGATATTCCAACCGTCCTTGAAACATGTCCGAGGTTAGTTGCTGCAGTTTGCTGCAGTTGGCAGAGATAACTAGGTCGATGCAGAAGGCAAGATGCACTGCCGAGAGCAGAAGCCGCAGCCAATCCGTGCCAAGTTTCTTTACAATTGTCACAAGTTCTTGAATAGCAAGCTTTCAGAATTCTTATCAAACTTAGCTTGGACTAATTTCTTTTTTCTTCTTTCGTCGCGTTACAGATATAGAAAAAAAGGTATAAATAGCGAAGTTGAGAGTCGTAATACTGTAAACAATCTCGACGAGATGATATCACTCTATCCCAGATTGTAGCGGCATCGGTGGTTTCATCACGTCATTAGCACGTACGTATGTACGTCACGAACCCGACGGATATGCCTCGTTGATCACCCAGATCCTCATACCGCGGTGCCTGTTATAGAGCCTGAAACCTAGTATTGCGTGAAGATATAGACCAGACCGACAATCGTAACCTGAGATCTTTGTCAAGTGCACGATTCTCCTGCTACAGTGCGTGTCTGTGTTGTTGACCTCGGTCACGTTGTTGTTACGACAATAATATCAGTTTTGTTTTGATGATTGTACCTATTTCATTCACAGAAGCAATATTAACAAGTACTTTTTGTATATTAAAATTCAACCTTTTCAATATTTGAATATTCATAGAACAGTTTTGAAGATTTGAAATCATTCTCAAAATCATTTATAGCCACGATTATCTAGATAAGACTAAATATCATATACAGAATCTTTTGGAAAAATTCGGCTGAATACTCATATGATATGAAAATTTGATTGACACAAATATGAAATTTCAAGATATTTTATTAATTTCATTCAAATCACCCGGATTCATAAATTTCATCCCTTTTTATATAAGAAATTTCAAGATATTGTTAACAGTGTAGTTATAATAAAGTATTTCAATGGAATTCTTCATGGATGTAAAAATAAAAACTGTCATTCAATGTAAACTCAAAATTTGTATAAATTATTTGTCGATTTGTATGATTTATCGTATATTTGACAATATAACCCGCAATTATTTTTTATGATCTTCGGTTCAGTTAAAATTTTAACGTTTTCGCCCACCCACCGATGATCGCCCACATTCTCAATCTATTCAGAGTCTAGAAGTAGTAAGACCGAGGAGTAAGACAGTCCTGATACGTAAGTAGAAAAATCTCCATGGTCAGACCGTCTCCGTCACTGTATACAGCCGAATGTTCTTTTTCTTACATACTTCTATAATGTCATATCCATCGAGTTTATCTAATTGCGTAATCGCAAGACGATGCGAATAAATTCCCCGAGAGATTGGATAATAATCAGGTTAACACGTCTTGATTAGCGTGAAACAAGCCAGCGGAGACTCGACTGATGTAAGAATGAGTCATGTCGTGCGGTTAGTCGATAGACTCGTAAAAAACACCGTAAGAAATTACGAAGTATTGTCAAGTATACACGATCGAGTTGAGACAAGAACCCGAGCGAGTAGCGTGAGTGAAAGCTGCGGGTGTCGTTTGCAGTCTTGAATTGAAAAAAAAAGAAGCCAAAGCCAGACGTGGATATTTGTGGACCAAACAAAACCAGGTGTTTACGTCTCGTCGCCTCGACGTTCAGTATCGACTAAACTGCACGAATAGACTCACCTCTGGACACAAACAACGTGCCTAATCATAACTCTGACGATATATCGTCGATATACATCTTTTTCCGATATCTGATTATAAGATACGATAAAAGTAATGAATATCTGATAAAGTATCTTTATGCTACTCACGCAAATTCTCGACGATCGCCTCTGAACTCCTCGACCAAAAGACTCTGTGATATTTTGTTGATCTTTCTGGGAAGAAGCTTGTTTATGTTGAAGTTGAACTCCATTATTTTTTATCTTTGACCGACTATCGCCCACCCAATTTGCGAATCGCAGCTCTATTAAATTTCACGTCGTTTGTAACCGGATCGATAATAGGGCTACAGGTTCAATTAGCAGGTCTACGTGATCTTTGATCCCATAGCTTCGAGCATGAAGACTGACGTATCTTTTTTTTATATCTACTATCGGATACGCGGACGGACGTGGACCCTGCGGGGGTGGATCCTCGGTGTCCCGTGCAGCGGATGGGGTGGAAGCCGGGTACTTGAGCCGCGGAGAATAAGAAACACGTGTAAATTGTGAGCTGTCTCGGACCTGACTGAGTTCGGTGTATTTTTTTTCCGCTCCTCTCTCCGCAGTCCGCACGCGCACGGAGAAGGCCGTGGCCGTGGAAAAACGGCGCGTTACGTCACCGACTCGCGATTGACGTGGGTCGATGCATATTTACCTTGCCGACAATCAGCAGACGACTCTAGTCTAACGTACTTACCGACGAAAAACTACTTACCGAGTAGATTACCGTTACTACTTACCTTCCCAGGTCTCCGTCGGTGACGACGGTCTCTGCTCGCTGACGTTGGCTCTGCGTTTTGATGATTTAGAAATATACTAGGGGTCTTGCCCCTGCGCGCTTTGCGCGCCAACCCTGTTACTGCTCCGCTCGCTTCGCTCGCTCCGAACGGCCCTCGGCCCTCGGCGCTCCGCGCCTCACTCCACGTAGTGCAGTGCTATGCAATTCAAATCGGTAGAGGATTGTTGTTTAATTAGTAGTATTCTCAATATTTGGGGAACATACTGATATTGTTATCGGTTTGCAGAAAAAGTTTGGGTTGAGCGCAATTTTCCTCATTTTCGCGTCTTCCGATTGATTGAACAATATGAAATTCGCATACGTAGATGATCTATACAAAGACATGATATGGTAACTGAAATTCGAGAATCCTACAAAGGATCTTAAGAGTATGAATTGTTTATGTATACATTTTAGCGCAAGCCATCAGGGACGCTGACCAGAGGAATATGGGTTTTACCTCATTTTTTTTACAATATCTCGCTTCCGGTAGCTCATGGGTGAAAAATGAATAGGACTATTTCTGAAGCTTATGAGATGCTAAAAAAAAAACATGTTTCCACGAGTATTCTGATAGAATGCACTGTTCGGAAGATATAGAAGCTCGGACGTCATAGTCTCGAGGGGTACATTAGAATTAATTCGAGATTTTAATTCTTGTAAACTCAGCCGTAAGAATTTTTCTTCATAAGTGTCGAGTAATCTGCTAAAAGTGACCCAAGAGAATCATTGACTTTTGAGGTATCTGAGGAGATAAGCAATGGATATTGAAAATTGGACCATTTTTATAGGCCCGAATAGTCAGATAACGGATCAGAACCTATCAGAATTTAACAGCTTATCGCGCGTGTACGAGTTTGCTTAGCCGCCCATGCAGTTGGGGACGAAGGCGGGATTCTAAAGTTAAGTTTGCGCATGTGCAGTCCACAACCTTATGAAATTCACAATATATTTAATAGGATAACATAGTGGATTTTCACAGAAAAATTTAGTTTTTTTTGTAAAAATAATGTTAAGGGGTATGCATAACCTTGACGGACGAAAAACCGGTCGATTTTAAATATTTTTTTTTACTCGGGTAGGGATGACTGGGATGACGAGGTTAGGGTTTGGCACACAGTTAGTATTTAGTCTTGAGATGTTCCAGTTTTTTTTTATTGAAAAATATTAATAAACAACATAGTGACTGTTATCACTATATTTAAACAAAGTCTTGTATCCGCCGCACGGCTTGTTGGCGTACGTGATTCCGGCAACTAGATTCATCGGAAAAAAAAATACGTACTTATAGCTAAATAATAAAGCTATCGAACCATCGGATACTTTTTTGAATTTTTGAAATTTACGAAAATGGCAATGTTTCGAAAAAAAAGTCAATTTTCGACCCATAAAACGACCTTAAACTTCTTTTAATTAACAAACGGAGGATCTTATCAAAAAATCATCCGATGGTTCGGTGGAATATGTTATCAACTGTGTCCAGTTATAATTTGAAGTGAATCGGAGCAATAGCTTTTGAGATATGACGTACGCCAGATCGAAAAACATAGTTTCGAGATAAACGCAAAAGAAGAAAACGTACGAAATTCACATTTTCCTTATACATTTTTCGTATAAATTTTGGGGTTTTCCGACAATATTTGGTGTTTTCTTATGTTTTTGGGTACAGGGAAGACAGCATTTATTCCGTTCTGATTTTTTTTTTGTTTTTTGTTATAAACAATTCAATTTTTCAAATGCCGTCTGTGACGAAATAATGCATTTTATTAAAAAAAAAGTTCTAAATGAGAGATGTTCCTCTTTCAGTTTACAATAGAAAAGGTCTTATTCATTTTTTTTTTGTAATTTCATTAGTAATGGTGATATCAACAATTAAACTTTTCGAACCTTCAATCAGCGATTCCGGCGCCATATGGCAATCCTCCCGCAGAAGCAGCTATATCCTCTGCTTCTTTTTGAGCTGCTCGCGACGAAGTTGTCGTGCTTCTTTTGACGTTGTATCTGCAAACCGTTGAGCCATCTCTATACGCCGTGCATCGATTTTTTGGCACTTATTATATGCATTTTGCCCAATCGTCAGTCCCATCACTTGCATGATGAGTAGGACGCTCTTGAAACCGTCGTTGAATATACTTACAGCTAAGTTGGTTGCTATTTCAACTATTTTAAAGCCATTATTGTTAGTCTTCGGCGCGAAGCTCCAAATGTTGGAGTTCAGAAATTCATTTGTTATTTTGTGTGAAGCCTGCACCTGAACAGCGCTCCAATAAGTCATCTGGAGATAGATCTTCATAAATAGGGGTAATGGCAGCCAAAACAACTTTGGAAAGAGGTTCTTTGTGCTTGTACTGATTCAGTGAGCCATTTGCACTTGCCCTTTGCCACGATCACCAGGAGTCTGCACCAGGTGGGCAATAATGATGTTCTGGCTTCTCGTCGGTGGAAATTTTGTCGAAAATCGTCGACGAAATAGCCTCTCTCATTTCTTTTATTGAATGTGAATACCGTTTGATCGCAAGTCCATAATACACAGTCAGTTCGTCGATAAGCTTTCCCGTCAATTTCCCTCTTCCACCAAGGCCTTGGCCTTTATTTTGTTTCTTTCCGGGAAAAAATGGTTCAGATCTAATTCGCATCTCCGGGTAGATCGTCCAGGTAGATCTGAATTTTGGAAAATCGTAGATCTACCTAGATTTACCTAAATCTCCGAGGATTTTCGTAGATCTACGTAGCTTCGAATTGATCTAATGTCATGTTCGGTTGCTCATGCTTGTTAGATCTATGTATATCCACCCAGATATCGTTAGATCCACTTTAGGTCCAGGTAGATCTGCGATGAGTAGATGGAATAATCGCAGCAAAACGTTGTTGCTCATTGAAGCCAAGAGATCTACTCGGATCTCAGTAGTTCTGATACCGTATTTGGAAAAAAATTCAAGTCTCTCTGGACTGAGTGGACCATAAGTATGCCAGAAACGCACGTATTTTCAGAAAGCGCCTTAGTTCATGTATGGTACAGGTATGGTAATCCGAAGTTCGAGGGTTCAATTCCGATTTGTTCGATTTTCACAATTTGTTTAAATTTTTTTTTCTCCTTGCTCGTATTCACGATTTCTTATTCTATGATGATAGTGAGTATTTTTCCATTATAGTTATGCAATTAATCAATGTTTTCTCAATTCATTTCCGGAATTGACATTGACATAAAAATTAGATCCTGCACGTAGATCTCATTAGATCTATTCCAAAATTTACCAACCCGATTGCGTAATGTGAACCCAGGAAAAATCGGTTAACCGATTTTTTTCCTGGGTTAACATTACGCAATCGGGTACCCATCCCTTTTTGGACATGCCCAACACATTCTTGCATGATGACATATAATGGTGACTAATGGATTAGCCTTTTGTTCAAATTGCATCTAATTGGTGACTCATGGATTAACCTCTTACCTGTGGGAACACCTGTTACTGTGCACTGCGGAGCGGTCGAATCGGACCTGCTCCACTAAAATCGTCATAACTCGGTTATTTTTTTGAATTTTCATATCATCTTGGTCGCAAATTGATCCTAAAACTTCAAGCTATTAGAAAATGCAATGAAAAATTGAATTTTTTTAAATTCTAAGGTTATGCATACCCCTTAATAATAATAATAACGATCGACATTTTGGCCACTATCAAATATATTAATTGAAATAAGAAGACTAGTTCATAACGAAAAATAAAAGGGTTGACTCGAGGAAGGTCAAATGTAGTAATCGCGAGTGCAGGGGAATGTGAGTAACGAAGTTCAAGATCCACCTTCACCTCGAATTTGTTGAACGTTTGACAAAAATTCATGCGGTCACTAAAATCTTTGAGTTATTTCCATCGATGAAACCTCAGAAGCTGTAATGGAATCTCACGACGTTCTGGATAATTATTTCCCATCAATATTCACCTCATGTTAATCAGCTTGAACAACTCAATTGCCAAAAACGTGAATCTATAAACCCGAGTTAGCAGCTACGTCGTATATTTCGATTTTCAAATATTTGTTTTAGTACTTCGGTCAGTGACCACATCCGTAAACACTTATCTCGTCCTCGATTTTAGCCCTACAGCGCACTGACTCGAATTTTTATTCCTATACGAATATACAAATTATCGTACGAATTATTATAGTCCAATATTGGAATAGAATTTGTTTAATATAATAATATATAGGTAGTTTAACAGAAGAACTCAACGAATCGTTAAAATCATCATCAATCTACGTCTGAAAACTATGGAAAACTCAATTCGTTTGTATTGGTGATAATTATTACGATAACAGGATATTTTATCCCAGGATCCAGAGTCAACACATCTGTTAATCAGACATATTCTGGGTTATCGGTATGTCCTCTCACATCAGGTTTATTTTCCCAGACTGCTAATGATGATAATGAGACAATTCTATAGATAATTGTTTTTAGATAAATCATGCCAATAGTCAGTCGGTTCCATGTTAGACGCCCAAAAGTCCATTACTCTCAACACTTTAGTCAGAAACTAAAAAGTAGTCCAACGACGATGACATGGTGGCCGCTATAGACTTGAAAAAATCCCTGACTTTTCCCGATCAAATTATAATTTTTCCCTGACTAAAATTCGGAGGAATTTCCGGATCATTTTGACTTTTCCATGACTTCCCTGACCATTTTTTGAATTTCCTTACTTTTACCGACTTCCCGGTTTTTCCCTGACCAGTGGCCACCATGAGTGATTGCCGTAGGGCAAAAAGAATCAACCCATACCTTAGATCGAATGTGAATTGCAAATTCCAGCCACGTACGCTTCAAGTGTTCATGGGAAAAAAATCGACGTTTACCGAACGAACATGAAATTACTACAAGTGTAGGTATACTTGGAATTATTATATCATTGTCAAACTATTTTCTGACTGGCATCGCGATCATTCAAGAATATGAGACGTCCAGCAATTCTCCGAATGAGAATTAAAAAAATATAAATAAAAATGTATTCACGCAACTGAAGAATGCGGATAAAATATATTGCAATAAACTGTTCTCTTGGCATTCATCCAAACGTTTATAAATTTCAAAAAGTAGCAATTATTATTCTCTCGCCTAACGACCCAGCGTGCGCCACACATGGCGACGCAAGCCTTTCGTGTAAATATTCAAAAACCGTTACCGCACTGGCTGGCCTGTGTTGATCGATGAAAAGAAATCGTTTCTTATTTGTAGTAGGAATCAAACGGTGGTCGCTCTTGAAACTTCCTGCTAACAATTTAATTCTGACGGAGGAAATTGAAACTTGGAAAAGATGGATTAATCAATTTTTTGTTTCAATTTCAGACACATCAATTATTTAATTTGAATTAATCGTCATTGATTGTTTAATTCGAATTAATTCTTCAATTCTCAATTAATTCCTGTTAATACACGTTAGTTAAATTAATTCGTGATATTTTCGAGATTAATTCAAACTCAAATCCGAGTTGATTCCGAATAAGTCGGAATAATTTTCGTTAATTTTGCCTAATCTAAGTCAATTCAATCTAGATTCGTGATTCAATTCAATTTTTTTCAATTCTTCTGAATTCGGAATTATTCATCGAATGCGAATTAATTCATGTCAATTCGAAATAATTCATTCAATTCATGTTATTTAATATAATTTCGATTGATTTGTATTGATCGGACCATTGACACGTCCATTCAACGAGTTATTTCCCCCTCGGCTGACGCCATCAAACTCTTCAACGGCAGTATGGAAGAACGTGACGTTTATGCTACACAGGATATGTTACGTTCTTCTGGCACAATTTGAGATGTCACGTTCTCCTCACGGAAAAAAAAGATGGAATTTCTACATCTTCGGTAGTAATTATTTGGACAGCATCTTTTTGGAGTTGAATCTACAGCAATTGCGTTAAGGTTTATTAATCCCATTGATAAATCTCAACGCAATTGCTGTAGATTTAACTCCAAAAAGATGCTGTCCAAATAATTACTACCGAAGATGTAGAAATTACATCTTTTTTTTCCCGTGCTGGCACAATCTGAGATGTCACGTTCTTCTGGCACAATCTGAGATGTCACCTTCTTCTGGCACAATCTGAGATGTCACGTTCTTCCATACTGCCGTCGACTTCATGATGAATAGTTTAGTGTCCGAGAGATTTCTGACGTTATCCCAAACAGGCGTCTGGTCATTTCCGAATGAATTGTTTATTCAATTCAAATACCCGACACTATCGTCTTCCGAAGTATAAGAGTTTACAAATTGGAATTACAAATTCAGATGGATTATACCGAATTGTATTTCGGACGGAGAATATGATTTATCAAAATGTTCGTGGAATCATTATTCCTCGCGCATGTCGACGATTCATAAAAGAGTACATAAAATCATACTTAGTATATTGACCAATGTCTAAGTTTCGAAAAAAAATCTGTGCGTGAGTGCGTTATCTCTCACAATGCAAATAAAATGATATTTTTTCTCACGTTTTGCCAGCTAGGTATACTTCGGAAGTATAAAATACTTGTGAATTTTTTTCACGATCGAGTCAAAAATTTGTCACCATCGAAAATAAAGATGAATCAATGAATAAAACAAGTCTGAGAAAAACATGTTTACACACGTATCTGAGATTATCTTCCTCAAATTTCTGATTTTGGATTTGTATTCCGGCTACAATATGTGCGATACAAGGATCTTTCATTTTTTATTCTTTAGAAAAAAGGAAAAATTTCCAGAGCGTAACTTGAAAATTCGAACGAAAAAGCGGGGACTCAAAGACCGAGGAGGAGCTGGGGAGTGCTTCTTCTTCGGTAGACCGTAGGTGGGGCTGCCTATAAACGTTTGCGGCTCTATAGAAAGCTCAGATGTTGCAAATGTGTCATAGATGAGACATCGACGATGCGGAAGTTAGTTGGCTCGACGCGTTTTGTAGTGAAATTTTGAACACACTCAGTTTACATTTTTTACGGATAAAAATTGAATTCAACAAATTTTGGAATCGTTTAAAAATTGAGGAGGACACATTTTCTGCTAGTATCCCACGAGGTGGAGGATTAATTTCGAAATGCTGTGGATCGTGAGTGTCTTTCAAATGATATGATTGACGATTTAAATCGCGTATGTCGGGTGTCGATGATTAATTTATGTGGAGAAAAGAAAAAAGAAAGTGTCCGGATTTATGCTCATCGTTTAGAATCTATAACCGAGTTTATTCTCATTATAATATCATCGATGTTTGATATTTTATCAATGAAACGAGTCCGCCTGTATTTTTCTGTTCCTATACCAGTTACTGAAAATTCTGTTGAATCCTGGCGGAAGCAGAATTGACAACCGATTAAGAATTCCGGTCTCGTTTTCTGTTGAATAAAAATTTCTTCCGTTGGTATTCCAAGTGACCACCAACAACGGCTGTACGGCGCACAATAACACACGTTTAAAATTATTCGCATATATCGATTAAACACAGAATCGCGAATCGCGTTGTGCATTTTATATTACGGTTATAGCGAATTTGAAGGTCTTCGATCCGTCGAAAACAAATTTATCCATAAATCTTTGAATGCCATTTGCGCAAATCTATAAGTCGCTTTGTACGGAAACAGTGTCGACATCGATTCCTTCTTCTTCTTGCAGTGGGATTGGAACCAGAGCAATGTCTGGACAGGCGTGGCGGTCCTGGGGATATTTTACGCGCTCTACTCCCTCAGGGACTACTTCAGGATCGTTCGTTTCATCCTGACCCTCGGAGGACCTCCGACTCTCCCGCTGATCGGAAACGCCTATCTCGCCACAGACAAGACGCGTGAGTTTATCGAAGGATCCACCACGTTTATGAGGTCATTTGTCGATAATTCTGCTCCTCAGTCCTGCAGCAGATGTCGCACACCGCGTACGACGACTACGGTTCGATATTCAGAATTTGGCTGACGATATTTCCGGCTGTGGTGCTGTTCGAGCCCGCTGACATCCAGGTGGTTTTGAGCAGCAGCAAGCACCTCGAGAAGACGTACGTCTATCGAATGCTGCACAATTTCATCGGCGACGGTCTGATAACGAGCGAAGGAGACAGGTGGAAGGTTCACCGGAAGATACTTCAGCCAGCGTTTCATCTTCAGATACTCGATCGATTCACTGACACTTTTTCCGAATGCGCCGATCATCTGGTTCGCCAGCTGCTCAACGTTTCGGAAAAGAACGTGAACCTTACGAAATTTGTGAATAACTCCGTAATCGACATTCTGAACGGTGAGTGAAAATCAGGATCGATTTTTATCCAGTAAACACGGACTGTGACATGGAAAAGTGTGAATCTCTTTTATCATTTTCCCAGAAACGATCCTCGGCGTGACTTTGGCCTCCAAGAAGCAGAGGCAGATCGAAGACGAGGAATCACCCTTCAGGAAGTAAGCGATCAATTTGTTTCAGCGAGTGAAGAATTTCGTTACGACCTCGTTTCGAAACCCACAGGCGATAGTCTTGACGTCGTTGCGTTAGCGTTTCTCGCAGAGTGTCAAAAGCTCTGCACGTTCTTCGATCGGTGATACAATAGCAATTAGGAATGTCGGCTGCTTTCCCATCGCGTTATTCTCGACGTGTCGTCGCACTCGTACGCCGATGAACAGCAAAAAAAAATCAAATATACGACTTGCACTTTCACTCCATCGGTTATAACAACATTTGTTACGTGCGTTCTAATTTTTCACGTTGCAGTGGCGCAATTTTGGAACACCTCCAGTTTTTTCACTCTCTCTCTTTCTCCCATGATCGATCGGTGAATATAAACAATAATCCTTTCGTGACAGGGGTCAAGTCGTCGCTCCCTATCGCATGGTTCATCCCTGGCTCCTGGTGAACTGGATCTACGAGATGACGGCAACGGGACGTCAGGAGAACGCCCATCGAGCAGAACTGTTTGAGACGTGCATGAAGATGATCGCCGAGAAGCGGGAGATGATCAGGAAACGTCGGTCGGACCCAGCCGCCGAAGAAGAGGCGTCCTCGGCGCGAAGGTCTTCCATGTTGGAGTTCATGGTCGAGGTCAGCGAGAGGAACCCCAGCTTCACGGAGAACGACATCGTCAACGAGTGCTGCACCTTCATGCTGGCGGGTCAGGATTCGGTCGGATCTGCGGTCGCGATAACCATGTTCCTCCTCGCTAATCACCAGGAGTGGCAGCGGCGGTGCGTCCAGGAGCTGGATGACATATTCGGGGAGGACACGAGGTCCCCGACCGTCAAGGACCTCAGGGACATGAGGTGTCTCGAAATGTGTATAAAAGAATCGCTCAGGCTTTATCCCAGCGTTCCGACGTTCGCCAGGAAGCTCGGAGAGGACACGAAAGTCGGTGAGTCGTCCTTCCGGCATTCCGTGACCCGGTTTCATTGTATCTTCGGCTCTCCTTCCAGGGAACTACGTCATCCCCGCAGGATGCGACGTATTCGTCGCACCGTACGCTACGCATCGCTTGCCGCACCATTTTCCGGACCCGCACACCTTCGACCCGACGAGATTCGACCCGGAAACTTCGGAGAAGCGACACCCCTACGCCTACATTCCCTTCAGCGCCGGTCCCAGGAATTGCATCGGTTGGTATCGTACACAGCGTCGTTCTGTCCTTCGGAATGACGACCTGATCTTATCACGCGGCTTCTTGGTACAGGGTATAAGTTTGCGATGCTGGAAATGAAGGCACTGATCAGCGCGGTCCTTCGGCAATTTCATCTGAGCCCGATACCCGGAAAGGAGGAGATTAAACCGAAGTTCCGACTGACTTTGAGGGCTCAGGGTGGCCTGTGGGTGAACTTCAGACGGAGATCAGACCTGGCCTATGATCCTTACGTTAGCATGTGAGAACTGTATAAACTTGTATTTGTTTTTAGTGTGATTGATTGATCGTGTGAATTGTGATTATAAAATTTATATCCGTACCTGACTCGACGAGCGGTGTGTTGATCACGTTCATTTATCTGCGACCCTTGCTGCTCTTCGATATTTCAATAACGAAATGCTACTTTGTGACACGGGTGAGTAAAGTCGATGAGATTCGTCAAGGGTAAATAATTCAGCGATGTGGTTATTTTCCTTTTATTATCGATGCAGTGTTCGATGCGTCAATAATTTGCATAAACGTCAATCAACAAACGCGAGACTCTGATTGATGCAGCCTTCGCAAAGCTCGAGGTATGAGAAAATTCAGTGTACAAACTCGTTTAATTGTTTTTTTTTTACACATCACGTATCGTGAACCCATTTTTGCGATAACGTGATACAACTTAATTTGAATTTGATTAGATTGCTCAGCGTCCTTCGCGAGACTCGGAGTATCAGAATAAATAAGCAATTGCACAAAAATCGTTTCGGAATGCTGATAAAATGCCGAAGCTGCCGCATTAAACTTATCCGCGGATCACAGCGACGGCATTGAAGTCCGGTGGTGAAATGGTGAATCCATTGACGCCCCAAAGACACGGCGTTTCCTCACCAGGAGGCTGTTCGAAGCGAAGCTTCTGCAGGAGGCAGCATATGAACAGGAACTGGCTATTCTTTGCCAAGTTCTCCCCCAGGCATTTCCTCCGACCTGAGAAACAAACCAACATAACAACTCTATTCGAAGCGAAAAGTCTAGCGTTTCGTTGCCACCAATCGCGAACCTGCTCCAAAGGGCATCATCCAAGAGTCGTTAACGAAGTTTCCATTGTCATCGAGGAAACGTTCAGGCCTGAAGGCCTCAGGGTCCCCCCAGTGGGCCTTGTCCATGTGGATGCTGTGCAGATTGGCCAACAGTACGTAGTCCTTTTTGATATCAAAGCCGAGGAACTTCGTGTCGGTCGTTGAACGGTGAGGAATCGTCGTTGGACCGACATTAGAGAGTCTCGAAACTTCCATCACCGTTGCATTCAGGTAGGGCATCCTGAAAACGTCGATCGTCAAAAACAGTAGACATCCAAACAGTCCAAAAAGGACTATTTTAAAACCTGAACACGTCAACCGATTTTCGCTAAGTTTTCTTCACTGCAAAGTAGAAGAATGATGCCTCGATTCCGCTGATTCATGTTTCAAAATTGTTCCTTTTTCTGATAATTTCACCTGATTTTAGTCTCGACGGTGGGAAGCGTGTCCCTCCCAAGCACCGCGTCGATTTCATCGTGTATCTTCTTTTGCACTGTAGGATTAGCGATCAAGTACAAAAGCACAAAGCCGATGCTGTTGTTGGTCGTCTCGACTCCGGCCGTGAAGAGGTCCTTGACCAAGGCGATCAGTTGCAGTTCTAAAAGAATTTCCAATCACATAATGGATCGACAACCAATCTGTTGCCGCAATTTATATCGTACCGTTGAACGACGACGAAGAGTTCGATTTTTGAGCCTCGATTTCGGACAGATAGGCGTCGATCAAGTCTCTGTTACCGTCTTCCATATTCCTCGAATCTTTATGCCTGGTTACGAGGTTCTGGAGTGAAATTAAGAAGTTATGAAATTATGAAATGATCGGAATATCGAACTCATTTCTTACACTGAAGAAGTCCCATATCCTTTTTTGACGATCGTTTCTCGACGTGAACCCAGAAGTCTTGGGAATCACGTGCCTGATGAAAGGAAAGTGGCTCAACAGCCCCCCGGAAACATCGGAGTCCTTGAAGATGTCGCTTATTATCTGCAAGACCTCCGCTAGTCCGGCGTCTTCCGTTTCCTGGTCGTACCTGAAATCGGTCAACTCAATCCCACGATCTTCGCATCTTCGTTATCCGACGTACCGTGCGCCAGCCGTCAAAGACCAGAGACTGTTCAGCACAGCCACGGTCGTTATCTTGTTGATATTCCTTATCGGACCCTCTCGAGATTTCTCCTCGATTATCCTCGTCAGTGTCAAAGCCTCGGTCAGTATCATGTCCTCCATGGTTCTTCGTCCGAACCCGAATTCCCTGAGGTTTTTCAGGGAGAATCTGTTGGGAATTAGTTCGATCAGTCATGATTGGATCGTCTGCGGTAATTCGGGGAACGTACCTCCTCTGTTCCTTCCAAGTAACGCCATCGGTGAATATGACCCCTCTACGAACTCCCAGTGTTCTGTGACGGAATAGAAAACCGTCCGGTCTTCCATCGAATTCTTCTCTGTTCAGCATCTCAGTGACGGCATCCTTGCCAGAGACGATGATCATCGGATCGGAGAGTCCGAGTCTGACGCCTACCACCGGTCCGTATATTTCTGCCAGTCGACTCCAGGCCCGATAGTGGAATTTTGTGTCACTCACGAGTCGTTTGAGGTCGAAAATATTCCCCAAAAAAGGCAACCCTTTTGGCCCTGAAGCGAAAATCGAATACTTTACATGACTTTTCACCATCTCCGGATCATTTTTCTTACCTGGTGGAAAATTACCGACGTCCTTACACCCCAGGATGTACATTGCAAGGAGTGATGTGATCAGAAAAATTAAGGCAATCCACAGCGTCGTCTCGCCGCTCTCGATTATCGGGATGGAGCGGAGTCCGAACGACGAGTCCATTGTTCTTTACTTCGTAAAATTCGTTGACATCGGTTAAAGACACAGAAACTGTTATTTTATTGCGTCACTGTGACCGGTTCGTGCTTCGATTAGCTCAGCTAGTTACAGGTATAGTCGGACTAATTAGAATGCACTTTTTCCGCACCTGGAACCACCGCCGGCTGCAGAGGCTGACCCAGTACACGTCTGAGTCAAAACTGCAGTGGTCGGAATATTCGTGTCGAGAAAAACTTTCCCTTCACCGACTCGATAGCAGTGTGGTTGAGTAGGTGCAGCGGTTCGTGAACCCGCGACTTCCACTCTCTGCTGCACCGTTACATCGGATGACTCTGACGCCAATTTGATGAATTCTTTTCGAACTCTGTCACTCTATTAATCACACAACTCTGTACTCGTCCAATGTTAAATATTCTGAGCACACATAATCGAGATCGTGTCCTACCGTTTGACGTGACCGAATGTTGCGATCATGACGCAGACTGCAACAAACTGAGCTGAACTATTATCATTTAACACCTCGAACGATTCTGCCCCGAATACCTGATGGAACATTTTTAAATGGAGAGCGCGATGAAGGTGAAAGGAACAGTTTAACGGACTAAGAAGTCCACGTACTTATAGAGTCACAGCTTACCTCATCGATAGGGATTTAATAGTTACTCGTATGAGATGTTAATGACAAAAAGATGTTGATGACATTGAGTATTTGCAAATTGCACTTATGAACGTAACAGTTCATCATTTGAATTATAGAATATCTGCAGTATTAATGATTATAGAACTTTCTTGGTTTCAGAAGTCAATAAACGTCAAAAAAAGAGTTCGTTTATTGACTTCTGAAACCAAGAAAGTTCTATAATACTTGAGGATAAGGTCAAAAAAAGAAGATTTATTAGTATTAATGATGTTTTAGGATGTGATTTCTGGAGCTAGTGTTGACTCTCGTTCTGCATTATTGTAACGTATCCGTTGTATGATGTGATACTTTCACGACTCATTATCAATCTAACTTTATAATGGCGGCTGCGACCACAATTTTTTTTTACCCGTTCAGGCAGTAATTTAAACGGCCAATAACTAGTCAAAGAATGTTGTTAATTACAACACATATGCCGTCAATCCAAAGTCCGATAAGTTGTGTGCGTTATGCTATGACGTCACTATTCAGTCCAACGAGCCTAGCTGCGATCTAAAGTCGTATGTGGAAATCCAATATTTCTCACTTTACTTAAGGTTATATTGTTAGATCAGTTGATTATGATGTTGAAATTGTGAATTCTGACATCACGGTCATACATGAATCGTTTTTGTCCCGCTGATGATTCGTTTCAGCCACTTTAAGCTATATAATTGAGAAAGTAACTTATTATTATGCCAGCAAAACTCAGTTCCAAAGAATTACTGATGAGTTGTAGTTTATTTAAATTTCGTTACACTGTGATCACATGGTATTAGTTGGAATTACAATCGCGGATCAAGGGTCGAATCGTCCAAGTGGTCAAGCTGGATTTCGGCTTAGATTTCCCAGCCGAAGATGCTGAAGATCACGGCTATCCATGTGTCGACGGGTACTCCGTGGTCGCGTCCCTTGGTCAGAAGATTCTGCAATTCCGGAGTGGCGGCCACTGCGCTTACGAGGACCTGGGCGTCTTCGCCTGACAAAAGACCCCAGAATTCCTGAAACAATTTTCAATCATTCTTTACAAATTCCGCTTCTACCGCATGTCAGTCGGGGTTTGATCTCACCTGGAATTCGGCGCTGGTAGTTTTCTTCTCAGCAATCAGCTCGCGGATTTCCGAGAGCGGGATCAGCTCGAACACCGCGTTCAACCATCCGTGGAAGGACCTGGCTGATGGGCGAGCAGAGCTACGGACCGTGGAGCTGGAGACTTTCAAGAGGCTGTAGATGCTTTCGATCAAGCCAGTCATGTTCACACCAGCTTCGTCCATGTAGGTGATAAACTGGGGACCGAAATGAGTTCATTTGCTGTGGGCGAGGAAGAGAAATTGACAACTCACCTCCTGCCATTCAGGGGTGTCATGGACGACTTTTACGATAGCGAGGAAGGGCTCGCTTCGGATGTAAGCGACAACCATCTGGAACTCTGCGTCGTTTGCGGCGTATTCAACCGTCACTGCCTTGATTTCATCGATGGGGATGAGGGCTTTGATTTGTTCGATATCCTCCTGGAGGGTGGCTGGAAATCGAAACGAGAGAACGTGAAATTTTGTACAAAGAATCAACACGGATCCTAATTATTTCAATTTTCATGCTCTCTCACCGTTAGCCACACCCAGAAGAGCGACGAGGAGGATAGCTGCGTATTTCATCTAGAATTTGATGAAGCGGTTGATTATGAAAAAATAAACTTGACTAAGAACTTTCAGATCATAAGTTAATTTTTCGAATCCTAGAGTTACCAATTGTTTCAAATTAATAATAATTAGGCTTCGGAAGAGACGACTTACCGTTGTTATTCACCGTGAAGGTTGAGACAAGTGATTTCTCAGTTCCGAACATGAGGTATTTATATGGTCAAAGATGCAGAAAACCGAATCCTTATCAGAGGAGAAATTGATCCGTTCAAAGATGCACGTATATTGAAAATGATCGCTATCTGCTACGTGAGGAACCGATCGTTTTCGGAGTGATCGATCCCGTGATTCGATAAGCTATGATCAATACTCGAAATATGATCGACTGCTGATGCCAAAAGTTTTGTAAATTAAATACTGACGAAAAATGACGGAGAATTCGGATTGTTTAAAATTGAGTTAGTTAACTAGTTAATTATCATTTTCGATCTGCATCAGAAGGTCGTAGGTCTTTCGTTGTACTCGAAGGACGATTGAAGATCGATATCAGCTGGAAGGTGATAATTGGCGGGGGTCGAGAATCACGTAGACGATAAAGCGGCATTGACAAATTAGATAACTATATATATTTGCATGGCTGTAATCTTATCGTCTTTATGATTATCACAATAATTGAATATTATAACGGAGTAGATAGAATCAAACTTAACTTAACACGAATTAAACAACATCTCTTACACATCGATAACGTTGTAATATAATAATTTCTTCACGGTCACCCTGCAATAATTCCCAGCACTTGGGAAATTGAACACGAACAATTGAGCAGCCGGCTGATGTAATCCTTCTATTATCTCGCGGATTACGAACTGAGGAAAATCGAAAGCGAGTACTGGACCAGAAGAACGAACACCGTCTCGCCAAGGGTGAACCGAAATCCGGTCAACGAACTACCCGCACTTGATATTATGCGACCGTTCTCGTCCACCAGGAAGGGCAGGTCCTTGAATCTCGCTCTCCACTCGTCGTTCGGTCTGACCGGATATCCGTTGACCTTCTCCCGTACGAAACCCGTCTGGTCCACGTTCTCCTGACGGTGCGTGTTCGTCTTGAAATTTATCGTCTTCTCCCCCGGGCCGGGATCGTTTCCACCGTACGCAGTATCGTGAGCGTTGCTGCAGTTGATGAAAAAGGGGCAAACTTAGAAAAAAGGAGCGGATTTGGGCTGACTATGAGCCAGTCTTTGAACTTCTCGTCATTTATTTTGTTTCCAGGTATTTTTAATATCGCGAATCGGCCGCAGATTCTTCATTAGTGGCCATTTTTAGTATTTTTTGGAAGCACATCGAATGCGACAAATTAAAATTTTGCTGAAACTGACTTCAGATTCGTGATCAACGATCGAAAAAACCGTGTGGTACCAAATTTCATTCAAATCTGTTGATCCGTTTTTAAGATATCGTCATTTTTATTGTATTCTTTGGACTTTAGCCAAAATCTAATAAGTTCTAAGTTTGATCAAAATCCGCGCACTCGTTCTCGAGAGAGTCCTTACCCATTGTCCAAGGGTGGAATCACCGCGTTTCCAGGGTTCGGGTATGTCCCCTCGTGTCCGATGTGCGGTATATCCGGAAGATGCGGTATCATCGGTAGTTCTTCGGCTCTTGGATAACTGTGCTGACGATTATAGTCAACATCGTGACCATGAGAAGGAACTCTTGGGTAACCGGGCTGATGATGATGATGGTCCAGTTGATGACCGTGGGACGTGACGTCGCTGTCCGACGACGAAGAGTGTCTCGTGTTGTAGGTGTGCTCGACCGGTGGTGACGTTACGGTTTGACTAACGCTGTAGGAAGTCTTAGTCTTGAAGTTCCTTGGGGGAGGATTGTAGTGATGATGTCGATGGAGTTGGAGGTCGTCCTGCTCTCCGGGTGTGACAACGGTCCTCACCGTGCATCCGGCACGCCGTTTTGATCGGTGTATCGACATTTTAGTCTCCTCCTGATGATCAGTCGGATTTTGAAAATCCCATAACCAGGATATTCTAGGGTTTACTCACGTTCATATCGTGCTTTTCAACTTCGAAACTCTTCGGTCCGAGGACCTTGACGTTCTCATCGAAGCAGTGTACCGTTTTGTGACGGGTCAGAGGTTCCGGTCGTTTTAAATCGTCTACTCCCAGCTCGACGGTTCGAAAAACAATTCGATCATTCGTTAAAATATATTTACAGACAATATTCGACATGAAGAAACGTCGATTGAGTAGAAAAAAAATTTATTTGAGAAGGTAAGAGTGAGCACATGAGCCTTGGCTTACCTTCGAATCCGAAACTCGTCGATATCGCGAGGAAAGACAGGAGCAAAACGCACCTCTGGAGAAAAAAGGAAGATTAATCTAATTTTCATTTCAATATCCGATTACGGCTGAATGGAGGATGCAAATTCGTTACCAGAAACATTATCGCCTCTCTACTGGACAGTCGGTTTCACAAATCGCGAATTACTAAACAGTCCGTCGGCCACATCGTCGCTTATAAGCCTTCCGACGATTCACGGTCCGGTAAATTCGGCACTGTAAAATTCTGCAATTTCATGCTTTCAGTTTCTGACTAACTAATTTCATCTGAGGTCCCGGTTACAAACTCGTATTAATCAATGACCGAACTCCGCACTTGTGATCAGAGAAGGTCACACGTTCGTTATGCTCCACAACCGATTTCTCAAGATCGAGAATTTCAGATTTCTAACAATTGTTAAATATTCTAGTATTAAATAACCGCGTGAATGATGACTGCCCGAATAGTTAATTTCATTATCATCACTTTCCTTCGTTGAGGGGGTAAGAGCCAGGCTGTAGGTTCGCCGGGTGAATGACCATAAGAAATGATTTTGATAGTGGAGAAGATTGACAGAGTTCTGCGTTCGTAATGGAGCCGGTTGAATTAGATTGGTCAATCTAGAGAGAACGGGTTCTTGTCTCCGAGGTTCTTGGACATCGAGTCCAACCCGAGTAGCTTTCCACGTTAGCAGAATTCAGCAATCTGTACTGCAATCCCTCAGCCTATAAATCGTTGATCCGTAACGATAATTACGTAACTATTTTCGTGAGTAATATCAGTAATCTCACTTCCGAGTACTCATTGAAGCTGAAATAAATTCAAAATACGTCACAATGACCGTTCAATAAAATACTTTATTTAATATTTATATAGCCGCAAATTGAATAATGATAATAATGGCGATATACAGATCCACGTGTGTCTTCCTGATTTATTGACACGTCAGCTGTGATTATGATAAGTAAATAATAATATTCATTCGATGGATAAAAACTAGATCAATAATTGACACGGTGGTCGGTTATAATGTTCTTCAATCAGCCACACATTGATTCTGCTTCAGTCGATCTGATCCTTATCAATAGATTTCTGTTACTTCAATGAACTCTCAGATCCTTAATATTCGTTCGATATATCATAATATATTATAATCTATGTACAAAATAGTATTTTTTTTCTTCTTCTTTCTCGTATCTTACATAACGCTACTATATCCATTCCTTTTTCGCTTTCTTTTTCCAATTGTTGTCGCATTCCTTCCTCCACAGCGATATATAAACGAATTAAAACACATAACAAATATTAAAATCGTAAAAAGCTAAAGAGGTATAGCATAAAAATAATTTAAAAATCGAACAATTTTTTCATCTATAATTGAAATAGAAACTGATCGATCGATGTGGATGATCTCACGCATTCTACATTTATAGGTATTTACAATTTATCGCCACAGCTACCGCAATTATACCTATACGAGTTATAATCATGAGGAAATATTCTATAAACAGTTTATATATAACATTAATATTAAAAACAATACATAAATACATAAACAATAATAATAATAATATTAATTGGATACTTAAAACACCTGAAAAATACCTCGAGAAAGTTATTTTTTTCTGTCGACAATTTTTTCCTCTAGAAAAAAAAATGCGCAAGATCATCCGTTGACATTTAATTAAGAATATTCAAGAGATTGTTACGTAATATAGGATAATAATAAATTATACGCTGTTCCACTACGGGAGAGGGGGGGAGAAAAAAAGCTAATTTCGCTTCTCAAATCGTATCTACTTGTTCCAAAACGCAAAAGCTTTCTGAATTCGATCGTTGTGCGGTTTGCCCGGTACGGATGGAGTAACCCTGGGCAGGGACGTCGGTATCTCCTTCGTCGGCGGCAGCTCTTCTCTCTCGAACATTCTCGCGGTGCGACTGACGCTTCCGGTGTTGACCCTAGGCGGGCCCCGGATCAGCCCCGAGTCCTGATCCTCATCGGGGGCTAAGAGGGCCAAAAAATAACTGTTAGAATTCGATGCAATAGTTTTCGTGTTATTTTTTTCATTCGTGGCGAGGGTGCAGGCTGTTTTCGGAAAGGAATCGAGGGGCTGATCGTGAGGCAAGGAACCACTGGTTAATATCGTTTTCGAACCACAAATCGAGCTACGGTCTTCTTCCGCGGAATCTTTTACCGGGGGAGTTGAGTGAATTTCCGTTTTCCGAAGGTCAAAAACCGATTTTGAACGCTGGAACCTAGACCGTAGAATCTCACGGGGAATTCTCAGACCGGTCGACAACCTCCGTTTCGACCCCGACGTCGTTCCGACTGCAGGATCGTCGTAGGTCGATTTCAAGGAGTTGATCGTCGATCCGTGATTCGACCCGTGAGACGCTTCCGGTCGAGAGAATTCGTCGTAATAGGACGTCGATTCTTTCATCTTTGAGACCCCCCCGTCGGGTTCCTGGAGCAAATAATCCAACTGCGCCAAGTTCGTACCGTTAGTCGATATAGTCTTGCTGATTTCGTAGCTCGTGCTACTCGTCGTCTTCTTAATCGACGATCGGAGTTTTGTGCCGAACGCGGATCCGTGCGAGTCTTCATCCTCCTCGGCGATTATCAGACTCGAAAGCTCACCACCCTGCGAGTAAAGCGCGGCGCTCGAACAGTCGCTGATACCTGAGTCGCTGCGTTCGCTGCAAGCCCGCGTCCTTTTGAGATTAAAGTCCTTGAACCCGTTGAGACACACGTCCTCGATGACCGTCGAGTGCACGAGCTCGGTCGTGCTCCTCCTAGACGACGAGATATCGTCCTCGGGCTCGACGACGCTCGAAGGGTACGTCTCTTCGGGGTCCGCTTCGTTCAGGCTGTTGGAAACCTCGACCACGTTGTTGTTCGAGAGGTAAATCTCTTCCGGTTCCGATTTGCTCAGGTTACAGAACTCTATGTTCACCCCTAGGTAGTCGGTCGAGCCTCGTTTACCGACGTCCTCGATGATCAGTTCCGACGATTTACCGAGACGGGGGTCCTTCGCTCCGAGGTTATCCAGCTTCTCGGTAGGGAGACAGGAGTCGTCGCTGCTCATTCTTCGCGAGGGTTTCTTCGAGTCTTGGACTTTGATGGTTTCATCATCCTCGTTTTCTTCGGGCTTGACGTCTTCCTCTGGCTTAAGGACGACCACCGAGTCCTTTTCGATCTCTTAGACGTCGAGATCCGGGGTCGGTTCGACCGGCTCCGGTAGAGCTTCTTGTGTGATTATTTTCGGCGACGATAAAACGTCCTCTTCAAGGCTTACCAGGGGCGGCAAACTCCGCGTGGCTGAAGATTCGTTGGTTGAACTATTTCGAAGATTGTTAGCCGGGGTCGCCATCCTCCCAAAGGCTCGAATGGCATTTCCTGTTATCTGTTAGGGCAAACAAAACGCACACACCGTACGTGCTGGTTAAAGGAAAACACGTGCAATTGGATGTTCTCTTGTCCGTTGGGATAGAGGAAAAAGAAAACAAAAAACTGTTTCAAACTTGTGACCATGCGACTCCTGTAGTGGAGCTTTTTTATAGAGTGGAGGACAAAAGAGAAAACGAAAACCACTAAAGCCGGGAGACTGACCTGCCACTTTCTTCGAATGATGAATGTCTTGAGTTTGTCTGTTGGCAGGGCGACCACGCTCATGCTTTCTCTGTGTTGCGCCACCCAAGGATGCTCAAGGCACTGTTTCGCCGACATACGTAATCTGAAACGATGTCAAATACGGTTTTTAGTACATAAACCTCATTGTTTCCCGTTATCATTATCGCCGTACAATGTACTGTGCTATAAGAGTCTCGACGTCGCTTCGTTCGCAAATAATTACTGTACAATATGTGCTAAAAACTGAAACCAGGCTATTTATCGCCTCGGATTATGCGACACGCGGCATTCAGTCCCAGACTTGAAAGTATATCGATGCAAACTCACTCTTTCCTTTCTTCGAGCAGTGAGCTAATGAAGTCCTTGGCGTCCTGAGATATGGCGTCGAATGCTTCGTCTTCAAAATCGTAATCGGCGCGTGTTATGTTCGCGTAAGTTTCGGTGTCGTTGTCCCCCATGAACGGTGAGAGTCCGGTCAGCCTGGTGAAAACAAACAGTTCGTTACTGGTCACTGAGAAAATGACCGTAAAGAATGTGAAACCCTGAAACACTCACAGGACGTAACAGATGACCCCAACGCTCCACATGTCGGTCATAGTTCCGATCGGTTCGTAGTTTACTATTTCAGGAGGAACAAATTCGGGAGTCCCGGAGAGGACTTTGATCGCTGTGTCCGGCTTCAGCATCTGGGCCAGACCGAAGTCTATCAGCTTTATTTGATGGGAGGTTCTCGTGTAGCACATTATGTTCTCGGGCTGTTGATTGGAACATTGGAAAAGTAGTGAGAAGCTCACGACATTATCAAGAAGCCACAAGATTTAAGCATCGTACCTTCAGATCTAAGTGCACCACGTTATTCTCGTGCATGTACTGCACACCCTCGCATATCTGTCTCATGAACAGGATGCTGTCTCTTTCTGTCAGGGTGAAAACGCCCGCTGCGACTCTTTCGAAAAGTTCGCCACCGGAAATACTGAGTTTATGAAAAAGAAAGGAAGGAGTGATTGAAAATAATCGTCCAATACTCTTGTAGCTACTCTGGTCAGGCACTCACTATTCCATGATCATGACGACCTCTCGAGGACTTTCGAATGCCGCAGCGAGCTGAAGGAGTTTCGGATGCCTGAGCAGATTCATGATCCTTATTTCCTCGTTGACCTGTTCCTTGTCCTTTGATTTTATCGTCCTTATGAACTTGGCCGCGAGATGCTGTCCCGTCGATTTCTCAAGAACTTTACGAACTATGCCGTAACGTCCTTTGCCAAGTTCTTCGAGAACCTCGTAGCGCTCTTTGAACAGCTGACCATCCTCGATGGTGACTTCGCGAGCTTCGAAGGCCGGCTTAAATTGTTGCTCTGAAAAATTGAACATCATCTGTGATTTTATATTTTACTATTTATTATTCTCTCGTAAATCTATACAAAAATTGACAGGCATACTCCGCCTCAGAGAACCCCCACCACGTACAAGTAACTATACTACTTCTGCGGCGAGGGCTCAACAACGACCATCAAACCGATCAAATAAGATATGAAGCTAAAATCTGTAAAAAAAAAAAAAAAAAAAAAAGTACAGAAATCTGAAATAACTATAGAGTGCGTTGATCTCGGAACGCATTTTCCTCACCATCTTCGGCGATGGTAACCGGCCTCGTTTCGAGACCCGGTTCACTGGCTCCGTGGATATTCTCCGCCCTGACCCTGAATAGGTAGACTTCTTCGGGTTCCAGGTCGTTAACGGTGTGGCTGAGGGAGTGGCAGGCCTCCGCAACGACCGTCCAGGAGGTTTCGTTGGATCTTCGCATCTCGACAGAGTATCCAGTTACCATACAGCCTCCGTCGTATGGTGGCGATCTCCAGGTTACGGTCGCTGTACCGATTCCTGGATAAACGGCTGGGGAACCGGCCGGTGGGTCTGGAGGACCTGAGGAAAATTTATAGAAGCCTGAGTCATTGTCTCACGCGTGTTTTCTATCTAAGCTAATCCACATCACGCGCAGAGCGAGCTTCGTGCATCGATTTTGAAACTTGATATGTTTTACGATGCGTGCGATAATTATCTGCTGAAATTACGCATAGCTCACGACACGTGTAGAGATAATTTCGTGTCTTTGGAAGAGAAATTCTGCGCATATCTGAAGTCCAAATACCGCACGTAAAAAAATAAACAAACATGTCCGATTTACATGAGTCTTGTCCCGAATACGAAACAGCACTGGTTCTTTCTTGCACAAAACTTTAAATTCACAAAAAGTCTTGTAGGTATATACATCCAGAAAAACAATTTATTGAATCTGAACCTACTAAAAAATGTATCTGTTTCAAGTAAATTTTTATTCGTCAAGTTCAATATCAATTATCAATAGTCCATCCAATTAAAAGCGTATAATGTTCATTTTTTGGTTGATTCTGGAATATTTTATGATCCGATTCAGCAATTATTGCAGTGCCAATTTTATAATGAAATTATCATGAATTTTCATATCATTATGAGTATTCAGCCGAATTTTCTAAATTCATAATGATTTTGAATTTTCAAAACTATTGTATGGATATTCAAATATTGAGAAAAATTAAATTTTAATATACAAAGAGTATATGTTAATTGCTTCACATACATTCTTATGAAACTTAATACAAAAATTTCTAACAGTGTAGAGATATATTTCCTTAGATTTGTGGCGGCTCAGCCACTCGCCACCAGCTTTAGTTTTCAAATATTTTCTTTCGATTTTATATTTTCGCCTTCTGCACACGTTTTCTCTCCAAACCAGGTCAGGGATCGCCCTGCCGTCGCAGGCTAAGGTTTTTTGTTTCACATATCTGGCATTTTATGGCACCATGCTACCCTTAGCCGCGGCCCAAGCGATGCCTGCATTTTTTCTTCCATACATTCCACACGTTCCTTTCATTTCGAGTCATTTTCACATTTCACTTCCAACCCAAGCATTTCTTTCCGTTCTGTACCGCATTTCATCTGCATTTGTTAAATAAACAAGTTATTGGTATTGTTACCCTAAAGATTAACGTGTCTCACTAATTATACCACCTCAAGCACCTCAGATTCTGAGTTTCTGCACATTTTAAGGAAAAACGATGCTCCCTCTCCCATTTAGTACGGGTCAATTAATTGATTATCATTTATCCATGACGACAGACTCATAGTCTCGGCCAGATCAACTGCACGCGTTATCTACTATAGACCAATTGTCTAACTTCTGTGTATAAACGATATTAAAACTAAGGATATTCCATCCCGTCAATTGGCCTAATCGATTTATGGGAATGTCGATTGAAAGTAACG